>JASXSY010000312.1:0-114199 GCA_034509805.1 Sipha maydis
AAAAAAAAACATTTGTAGTATAGGGAAACTTATTAAATAGAATTATGTTTTGGTTAATTATAATGATCATGGTTCTTAATAACAATTCGCTAAACAGAATATCATTATATATTAGTTTCACTGTATAGTTGAAATATAAGAAAAATTTAACAAAATAATTAGTTAAAATATCATCAAAAAATAAGTAAAAAGTATTAAAATGCAGTATACAATTTTATTTTGATGAATAGTAAGGTTTATTTATGAGGATATTTAATTATTATTATTTTTTCAATTAATATGATAGTCTATTTTGCATTTTTAGATTAAAAATATTATTGAAATGTATTTTAATATAATATAATCTATATTAATTAGCCCAAAAAGGGCATAAATATTTATTGGGTAATATAATATACATTTATATTAATTGAATTTTGTTTATTTTTTTATTTTAAATTGATTAAAAATAAATGTTATTAACATTTTAATTATTTTTTTTTTTATATAAATTATTGAATTTAGTTTCAAATTTATCTAATTAATATTTAGTTAAAAACGAATTCATGATTGATCAAAATTATAAATTAAAGAAATACAATTTTAAATCTAAAATTAAACGTTTTAAAAACTAAACTTTACTTTTTATCACAGTTTTCATTAATGATCAAAATATACATACTTTTTATTTTTTTTATTCCTTTTTAGAGTATTTAATGTATTAAATATGTATTATTCAATTTATATAATTTTTGATATACTATATCGACATAGTTTTAGAACACGGTATAGAAATTAAAAAAAAAAAGTTTAGAATCTTGGGGAGGTTTTAACATACCTATGCCCGGAGCGCAAAATGTCTTAATTAGGACTGGTCCTGTACATCAGTTTACTAATTATGAATATTTTCTAGAAGATGTATTTTGGTGTATAGATTGAAAATAAATTAAGATTATTTGAAATTATAGAAAGTTATTTGAAATTAACATTGAAAATGTTGTTAACATTCTAAAATGAAAAATACAAATTAAAATAAATAAATTAAAATGATAAATAAAATTGTCTATAATTTTACGTGTCTTCTTTTATTTATAAATTTAATTTGATGATCTTGGGATCTTGAAAGGGTCAATTTTTGAATACTCAACACGTTGAACAAATAGGATACATTTTTAATTTGTCTTAGGTTAATTAGTATGATTTTCGGAAACATGGTTTTGAATGTACGGAAACGCCGCAAGAAATTTTAAACCGTTTGGGCCTACCAGGAAAGTTATAATATAATAATGGACTTTATGATTTTATTCTGTCTATAATTGAGTATATTACATCGGTAAAATATCACGACGTATAATATTATATATAGTTATATTTATAATTATATATTCCGAAGTATGTACGTGATATTTTTAATGAAATGCGTTTTTTTCGTTTTCGATTTAATTAGTTAAATAAAACGCATTGAAAATGAAATTGCTATGTATTTTATGGGTTGATAATAATGTAACAGTATTACCTATGGCCATTGCACGGTTGAATGATTACCGGAAATGACGCGCACGTGTGTACTTGTATTATGGTCTTTACCGCAATGATATCCGTTCACGTGGCTTCAGGTTTGCATTTTTATATGTAATGACTTGTTCCGCTTAAGGCGTGTTAATATTAGTTAATAAGCTCTTTTAAAATGAAACACAAAAAGAAGCCGGAAACGATTTATGGCCAAATACAAAGAATACATACCGTAACCATTTTGTAATCGGTTAATCATTGTAAAGTTGTTTTCACTTTATTTATAAGCGCATATCAATTAAATCATAATACAAGCTGGGTCGACCTTTTTTCTTTTTTAACTTACAAGTGGCTACTATTGAATTTTTATAAATTCAAAGTATTGGATCTTAAACTATACTAGACTTTAAAATCGATTCATCATAAAGGGAAGTTTTTAAATTAATAATTTCTACGTCATAACTGTCGTATTTAATAAGATAGAGTGGAGAGGATACGCTTTCGCAAGGTATTTTCAAATGTATTGATTTTATCTTACAGCAAGGGGGCTTGTATTTTGTAGAAATATAGCTTTCATATGTTTTTCCTCAATACAAGTTTATTATATGGTTAAAATAGATATTGAAAATATTATTTATAGAAAATGTAATGTATGAAAATGTTTAAGTTTGGTTCGTACAATATAATTTAACTATGTTGGAGTGAACACCTAGTTGGGACGGTATTTTGACATTTTACATGTTCAAATTTTATATGAACAATGGTCAAAATTCTATTTGGAAAATGTTCATTTATAATATGTTGCTGTATAGCTGAAGCACGTTGACGATATAGGTAATTCACTAAAATTGTACACTCCATATTTTATAATTTGGTTTACATTTTTAAATAATTTTACATTTCAAATTTGTGTTGTACATTATATCGTTTTTATTCTTTGATGTTTCTAATACTAATTAAGTTCATACACTTAATCAAAATCTAACTAATTTATTTTAGGCTGTAAACGTTGATTATTTATTACAATATCGATAATCATTTATCGTTGACTATTCATCATTCAACCTACACGGATTGCTTCCATTTAAGATTGAATACAACATTATAAAATACAAGGTATTATAAAATATTTATATAATAAAAAAAAAGAACCGGATGGGCCTCGCTCTGCTGTACAGTTGGGATAGGTCATTATTACAATGGATTTGTTAAATTTGAATGCAATGATAGATATCATTGTACACGAATAACGATTCTGAACGGAGTTAATATGTTTGTCTAGGATAAAATACATTGTTATTTATAAATATTGTAAAATGTATATTTTATTTTGAAACGATAAATATATTTTTCAATTAGGATGGGTTGGCAGTTGCATTCAGCGACAATTTGAGTGAAACGATCTCCAAAATTTTTTAATTACAATAAGTTTAACTTATTATAAAATTTGTATTAAATTTTCAAGAGTTTTTGGTCTGCCAATTAAATTTGATAGATGTTTAAAAAAAAAAATTTACAAAAATCGAAAATTTAAATTGTCTATAAATAAGTCAAAATACTTTGAAAACTGAACCATGTATAGAGAACACCAATATAAAGATTTGGTGAATATTTTAAGTTGTTGCGATTTTTGGTTTTTGAGTTAGAGCATTTTCAAAAATGTAATTTGTAAAAACGTGATTTTGCGTAAAATTTCCCGTTTTTTCGTAATTTTTTTCTCGTTTTTTTCGATTTTTTTAAAAAGTGTTGAAAAAGTTGGATTTTTGACTTGCCAAAGTATCATCTACATTCACTTTCCTATCAGAAAAGTTGCTGCTTAAGCAAATCGAAACATTTTTACTGCCATAAAAGGTGTCGTCAGACACAAAAGTAAAAAAAAAATACAATAAAAAAAAAAAAAATTAAAAAAAAAAAAAAAACACACATCACTGTAAAACCAATAGATTCCATCACTCCGTTCAGAATCTAAAAGCAATAATATTAATTACAGTAAGAAATTTCCCATGTAAAATTTTTTTAATATATAAGAAAACTTTTTACTGTACACATTTTAATAACAGCGTGTTCATAGCTTTCTTATAGAACCATTTTCAACATTTAATTATTGTGAATAGATTTTATGTTTTAAACTTATATCTCTCACGATTATGCCTTGTCAGTCAGTAAAGTATATCATAATATTGCATGCAATATATATTCAATTTTGATTTTTACAATAATATTATAAATAAAATACAGTAGAACCTCGGTAACTCGAATCGATTGGGAACAAGAAAAAATTCGAGTTATCGAAAATATTTTCTTCTTCAACTGGTTCTACTTCCATATATATTATTATATAAATTCGAGTTATAAGCCAAAATTCAACTATAACTTCTTCGGCTTATCGAGAAATTCGAATTATCGATAAAATGTATCATACATATCATATATCGTAAGGCAGGGGCTAAGGCATTCCTTCGAGTTATCGAAAATTCGACTTAAAGAGGTTCGAGTTATCGATCGAGGTTCTACAGTACTAAAACTTAGGTTAATAACTACGAAAACAAAATGTTTGTATACTGCATTTACTCGTATAATACAATGTTATAAAATATATGACTTTTGTATTTTTTTTTTTTTAATTTTTTTTCATGGTACCTAACCTAACTTCTAAATTACTTGTGTACAAATGGAGATCTTATTGTTTTTATAATGTTTATTTGTGTATAATGCATACATATGTCAAAAGTGACGTAATTATGGACAACAATGATAGATTACAAATAGAACAAGTAGTATGAATTTGTTTTAGTCACCAACATGTGATGTGTATTTACTTCTTGTATGTATAAAGTCAAAATATACTTATAGGTAAAAATGATTGGACTGATATATACAAAAATACCGCAATAATATATACAGTGGATGAATAACATACATTATAGTATATACTTTATGTTCTTATATGATAGCTTAGATAGAAGCTGGAATTAGAAATGTGGCTTGTTTCTTTATGCACAACTAGAAATCGATATTGAAGAGCCGGAGATCGAACATGGTACTCAATAGTTCCAATATATGCTTTTTTTTCGAATCGTGTTATCGATTGTATATACCTATTTTTAGAAGCAAATCGATGAAGTCCGAATAATTAACTATTGGACATCTGATTATTTATATCAAATTAAGTATATTTTTATCTCAGAAGGTTACTTTTAACGTTTGCAAAAACTTATTTTTTCTGCAATAATGATACGTAAAAAGTATTTGTTGTTATTAACTATTTGATAAGTTAAAGATTTTTTTTGATGGTCTAGAAATTTCAAAATTTTTATATACAATAAGTTTCGTATTTTAATGATATGCAATATTTAGGTCGAGTGAGATTACACGGACGGAAGAATGATATAACTTTATTAGTCTTTTAAGCTTGAAATCAATGTGCCATTGCTCCCGAAAGATTCTGTATGAAAGAAGTCGGTAAATCAGATTATACTTCTAAAAATAGCTGATTTAATAGTGCAGAATTACATTTCATGATTAGATAGGTTGAACTTCAATGATATTATATGATACATTAAACATATAAGAATTCAGTAAATATTTCAACACTCAAAGATTATTATTGATTGAGTTACGATGAAAATTAAAATTCGATTTTTCCAAAAATATCATTAGCTTACCGTTTTTCGTTAGATTTTTGTAATTTTTGAGAAAATGTTGGAGAATTTTTACAACGATCCTTCAAAGTTCCAATTGATAACTATGTTATGTTTCTTATCATGATTAAACCAATCAGGAAACAATACATTCTTATTTCTACTCAGTTGTTTAACTTACACTGTAAATAAGTCTTAAGTTTTTACAATTGTAAATAAGTAAGCCAAGACTTCATAAAATATTCTTATGGAACTGTAGAGTTCCTTATCTTATCCAAAGTCGGAATTAACTATAATGGTATCCATTATGATTTTGATTTTATGCAGGTTAACAGTGGCTCAATGAATTTATAGGTTTTGTGACAGGCATTGAGTATAATTTTTTTATGGGTTAGAGTCAACATTGTATACGAAACAGATTAACGTTTTTATTATTTGATTATTAACTCGAACGTAATATATAATTATTTATTTAAATAATAGTAGATTTTGAATATTTAATTCAATATGTATGAGATTATGAGATTTAATTTAATTACCTACTTAACATTTAAATCTAAAGATGAAGCAACGGATTCACCTCGATGGTGTATACATACTCGTAAAGGGACTCCGTTTAATAATTTTTAATTTCATTGCAGAAAGATAATTATAAACACAGTTTGATTAAAAGGAATCTTACGATACATTTTTTATAAGAAAATCTTGTTAATGATGATGTGTCAACTTTTTCACGTCTTGTTTGTATCATACTCGCTCATGAGTTTTCGTTATATGCAATTCGTTATATTCATATAATTTGGCACATATTTCAAAAGACTTCTGTACCAATTTATTTTTATTTAACAGAATAAAAACCATTATTACATACCCACAGAAGTATAATTTTACATGAGTATTTTATTTTTACAAGTCGTTTACAAACCCACGTGTGTGAAGTTGTGGTGATGAATAAAATATAATTTATTTCATATTATCTCTCTCTATGGTTTCAATCCGTAGACTGGTTTGCAGCAATCTTCAGTCTTCCCTCTTATCTTGAGAAGAAGACATGTTGATTGCTGATACTTGGGATATTAATACGGTGGTGTCCTGTTGCCTTCCGTATCGCAGTGCAACCACCAGTCGTACAGTTTCCCGTATCTGTTGGTTGCTGTCTGGCGTGTAGATGATAAATCCAATATTGTAATAGCTGTTGTCCTACTACAAGTCCCTTTTAGTCGCTTTTTACGGCAGGAACAACCGATGGTCTATTCTAACTCCAACCAACAAGGGATATTGTAATAATATTATGTCAATTTGATTTTTGTGACTATAATGCAGGAGTTCGTCGTTTACTAATTGACTTCTCGCTACATTTATTTGTATTATCTTTAAACTAATCATGTTGGATTTGTTCCATAGTTAGTCTTTTTGCACCTTTGTATTATTGCCCTCAATCTTGAGGGACAATCAAGGTGGTTGGACGACTCATTCTTTCCGTAGTTTACACACTTTGGGTTTGCTTTACAATTCTTTCAATCGTGATCTTTCTTTTATGATGTGCATATCATACATGTTTGTAAATTTGTTGGACAGTATTTTGCTATAAGAGGTTTAGCAATTAAATAACGAGAATTTTAAATTTTAAAAAGTTTATTTAATATTTACAATGATTTATACGCCCATGCCTTCACAATACTCTCCTCCGAGTCTAACACACTTGGTCCAGCGTTCTTCCCATTTTTGGAAGCACTCCTGGAAATCTCCAGAAGTTAGGTTCATCAACACCGACTTTACGGCACGTTTAATGTCCTCCAAATCCTTATACTGATGTCCTTTCATTGCTTCCTTTAACTTTGGAAATAGCCAGAAGTTCAGTGGAGCCTGGTCAGGACTGTAAGGGGGGTGGAGGAGCGTTGTTATGTTTCTACTGGTCAAAAACTGTTGAACTATTAATGATGTGTGAACTGGCGCATTATCATGGTGAAGGACCCAACCATTTTTGGCTAATCCCGGCCTCACACGAGACACTCTTTGACACAATCGCTTAAGAACTTCAATATAAAATACCGAAGTCACCGTTTGTCCTTGAGGAAGAAATTCTCGGTTCACAATACCTAATTCTCGAAGAAACAGATGAGCATTGTCTTGATTTGGCTTCGAGACATCCAGGATTTTGTGGGACGGTCTCCCCCCTCTTCAACCCACTGTTTGCTCTGTCAACGAGTCTCAGGGTCATATTGATACACCCAGCTTTCATTTGTCTTGATAATCGAATTCATCCAGTCACGTCCTTCACTCTGAATTCGTTCAAGAAAGTATGTCCATATCTTTGACATATGAAACACCGAGTCACTTTGTCATAAGGTTGGATTCTATAATAAGATATACCAATGAAGAATCGTCCATTGACAAGTTTTTATATATACTCGGATCGATTTCCAATAACCAAGATACTTTTCTGGAAGAAAGTTTCCTTGTGGAGATTTCTTACTAATTGCGTTATATTTTTCTTTTTCTGTATCTCTTAGTTAAACGTTGAGATGTATAAGATCATTGATGATTTCTTCACCAGTCAACATTGTACACCAATAATTTTGGTTTTAATGGTTTTTGCTCGACCACGTCAAAGTTACTTTTCAATATGACTTCTCTTGTTTTCTGGTCAGCCGGTTTGATGTATATGTCTCCGGTTTTTTTAATAGTATTCGTTACTATTATATTTGGTCTTGAGTTTTTCTTTTATATTTCAGAATATACTTATTTTTTGAGTTCTAACGATTTATTACTCTCTGTATTTTTAATTATAAGTCCCGTTTTTATTATTTCATTTTTTGCTTTCTCTATTTGTTTTTTAGAACGGGATCTTCGACTTTTCTTATTCTTAACGACGATAAAATCCTCTTCCTTGTCTTTTTGTGGTACAACTCTATTGCCCAATCTTGATGTTATAGGTCGAGATTTATTCTCGTTCGTTTTCTTCTGTTGGTCTTTCTGATTGTCTTGATTGTTTTGTCTTAAATTTTTTTATTGTTGATTTGTTCTTTTATAATTTTCTTGAATTATTCTCAATAAATTCTCTGTTTGAGCAATCTGTCCTTCTAACTTTCCTTCTAATCTCTCTATATCTAAGATTTGTTGTGTTGAATCTTTTCGTAGTTGAATGACGTTTTTCTTTAGCTTATTAAGTATCATAAAATCTATTCCCTGATTATATTTGATAGCGTTATAAACTTCCTCTATTGCCTTTATTGGATCAGTGTTTTCAAATAGTTCATCAGAGATTTTCTTCTCGTTGTTTACTATATTCCTGTTGTCCTGTACTTGATTATCTTTGTTCAGTAATTCGGCAATAGTATTGCCTATGTCGTCTGCACTATCACTGTTATCAGTATACTAGTGTACTACTGTGTTTCATACTATATATATACTTAACTACTTTTTTTTATCAGATTGATATATTTATGTTCCTTCAAATAGATATCATAGCTTAATAAACGTTATTGTTCTCGTGAAATATATTTTATACAAGGTAATAAGTTATATATTTTTTATCTCAGTTTAGAAGGATGATAACCTTCAAAAATAATTGCGTTCATATATATATATTTTTTTTAATCTAGCAAAAGCGTTTGCTTAAGCATGTAATATTGACTTCCTAATTATCACACCGAAAATATCTAAAAAAAACGTTAGTGATGAAAAAAAGATAAAAGACTTTCATGTCGTCTTACCGTTTCATTATATTATTGTCCATTTGAAATAATATTTATAGTTTGGGACAGTAGACAATGTTAGTGAAAATACTTTTGACATATCAATTAACTCATACCATTATTATATACGAGAAATCGATATCAACACGAATTACTTTTCATAATAATCCGGGTCTCATCGGTTCATCATGCGAAATACTTTTTACATCTCTGTGCTTAAAATAAAGTCACCCTATTCACGTGCATGAATGATTTTATCAAGTTTTGAAAAGCGTTCATCTGAACACTTATCGCAAAAACGTGAAGAAAGCCAGTGTTGGATAATGATAGATTCAGCGATGTTATTATAAAGTAATGACTATAGAAAATTTTATCATTCTCTGTGTAGCCGTATCATTGTGTTTCATGCTTCTGCTAAAAAAGTACATGTGTACGTATAGTGAATAAAAAAATAATTTTTCAGTTGGCCTTAATATTTACAAACTTTCAAAGTTAGGAGTCAACACATCTATAATAAGTGATGATTCAAATAAAAATATTCATGTACTGATTAATAATGTCATATTTGTTTTATTTATGGACAAACTCTTTTATATTTCACCTACATTAGTCATTGTGAAAATTTCAAGTAATTTATTTATGTAGTATATGCTACAATATAGGTATTATTCAAACTTTAAAACCCTTATTCCATATTCTATTAAATAACATTCTAACTATTCTTTTAACTTTTTTATCATTTGTAATTTATTTACATTTTATCTACTTCAATCGTCATACTTCTCAAAAATATTTCTTAACTGCATTATTTTTTCCTTGATATACCATATTACTCAAATGTTGTACCATTTGAATAGTAATTGTCTTCATATAAAACTTATTACTTTTATATTTGAAATATCTTTATCTGCTGAGTAATAATAATGTTTGACGGGAACTATAAAAATAAAAAATAAAAAAATAAGATGTTATATAGTTATTAATTGTGCTTATTGAACTATACACTAAGAAAATTGTGAAGAATAAGTGTCATTAAATATAATATCGGATAATTCCTGTACAAATTTCAATTATATTTCTTTATTCATTTTTTTATGCTCGTTCTCGATTATAATTTAATACTCAATAATGAACTTCCTTAATTATTAAGTATAACACTAACGCAACCCTAGAGTATTTTCTGTAAATCGGAATTAGAAATAATTATTCATTCACGTGACATTTATTATTTAAAAACTTCCAATTTAATGTATGAAAACTATTTTTTTTATTTATATTTTTTGATATATTCTCACCAACATAAGTAAAATAATCATAAAGAATATTACAAATTTTAAATTTATCATCAACTATTTTATCATCTTTACTAAAAGCAAGGCAATAGGAATTTTGGGTTTATTTTTATTTTCAGTAATTTCATTTATAATACGCCAAGTAGATTTTGTATTTGAATTTGCTTGCAAGATTTCATTTTGATACTGTAGAATACATCCTTTTTTGATTATAATTTGAAGTAGATTTTTGTATTTTGAGAACTTAGTAGCAAAGTTTAAATGAAAAGGCCTTTTTCGTTTTTTTATGGACATATTTTATTTTTCATTTATTGAAACTAAGATACCCCTTGGGCACATTTCTATTTTACGGGACACGCTTCTTTTTTTTGCATTTTTTTTTCGGAAACCTAGATAAATCAATATTTTAAAAATGATGGCGCATAAAAAAATTGTCACAAATCATCAGTTTTGAAGTTATGGTTATTTGAAGGTAGCGTATTTTACGATATATTACTGTTCTTGTTTATATACTATTATATGCTATACATTTTATTGTTACTCCTTGTTATCCATTTCTTTAGTTTAATAAATTTTTGACAATTTTGAATTTTAATATCCGTGGTATAACTATTTATGGCTGTATTAATTTTTTCATTGAACATAGCCAATGCGTTATTAATAGATAGGTTATTAAAATGTTTACACCAATCTTCGTTATTTAAGATTGAATTTAGTTTGTTATTTATTTCTTTAATTATAGTTGGATTTAAAGAGGTATATTTAGAGTTATGATTGTTTTTCAGAGAATCGATATCTGTTAAAATAGAAGTATCATAGTGATCAGCAATACCAATACGTATAATAAAACTAGAAATAAAATTAATGTCAATATTTTTTAAAAATATGTGATTAATATTACTATTAGAACCATTTTGGCTTCTAGTTATACCATTTATACCAAAGAAAAAAATATGTTTATTCATTATGTTGAGATAATTAAATATATTAGAATTATTCGACAAAATATTAATGTTAATATCTCCAAATATATAATGTAACTTACTATTGTTATTTATACTAAGGAAAAATTAAAAGGAATCTAATAATAAATCAACATTGTAACTTGGTGATCTATATATTCCAGTAATCCGGTAGTTAATATTATTGAACGAGATGGTAGTATCTAATGAATTACAATATTTAATTACATTATAGTTTATACATAAAAATAATCTTTTACAAAAATGGTTATAAAAACACAACCTTTGAAACTGAACTGAAATTTACGAGTATTAACCGTAATAAATAATTTTTAATTTATTTTTTTTATTATGTTATTACTTTTATTTTTAATAAGACATATTTTGTTCTTTTTAGAGTTCGAAACTATTACTCATATTAAATGATTATAAAATAATTCGAAATATATAAATATTATACACATTTTACTCTTTAAATGATAAAGTAAGTCATTATTTTAGCAGAACCTACTTTTTCGTCCATCTTGTATTATTCATGTTATTAAATTTTTTTTTTTTTTCGATAAAAATATCATGGACAGCATAAGATTTGTTTTATATTTTAAATCATGGTATTAATGACTCATTTGTTTTATATTTATTTTTTTACCTAAGCATATTATCTGAACCTAGAATACGAATAACGTATCAACTTAACATATTTCACATTTTTCACAAACAACAAGGTACTCTCAAATACCCCGGGTAAAATATTAACGTTGTAGGCAGCTATGACTAAAATACTTTAGTTTTCTTCGTAGATTGTAATCAAAGGTTAGTGTGTGTTGTATATATTTTCCGGGTTAAGTATTTACCGTATGAATGTTAATGAAAATGCTTAACACATATAACACACTAATAACACAGTGCCTTTATCAATTGTAATGTTCTAGTAAAGTGATAGTGTAGGGCTTTTTACGGAGCAGGACAGCCCATAAAACATAGCACATTAAACTACGTCACAAGCTATCGATTATTCTAATGTTGACTCATAGTATATAACATTAAGATAAACAATAGATAGTGGATAGTTTTTAATAACACAAAGCCTCGTTCTGTTCTTATCTTTGAATTAATTTAATATTATTTTGAATTAAATCCGTAAAACAGTCTAAATACTATAGACATATTATTTGTAAATAAATGTCCATAGTAATTAACTAAGCCCAAAAAAGCTATTAACTAAGTAAACCTATAAGAATTTGAACTTTCAAAATAACCTTAATTCTATTTTCATGAATATGCAAGTATTCTTTATCAAAATCAAACCCAAAGAATATCACACTATTTAGTAAGAATTTACATTTGTTGACTTCTTGCTGCTAGAAATTATCTATTTTAATAACACATGTAATATCTCTCAGCAATTTATCATTCACTATCTTATTTGTTGTTATAACGTTGTCATTAAAATACTTGTAACAATAAAATATTATAAAATACTTACGATTTAATTTATATGTTGTATTATTTTCTATATCTATTTTAGGTGACATAGAAAATAATACAAATCTATTTACATATCTATTTTAGGTGACACTATTTCTAACAGTAAATTATCAAAGATTAAATTAACTTAGTGTATTACATTTTTACCATCTATAATAAAGCAAAGTAGAACAATATGTATGCAGTGTAAGAGCTTCTCTGGTCCTATTTTCAGGGGTGTGCGATCTTGATACAATTTTTTTAAAAAAAAAAAAAAATAATATATGCAAAATCAATTTATTAAATTTTAACTTTTTTTTTTCTGTTTAAACCGACAACGCCGCGGGAACTACTTTTCCATTATTTCCGCGGCGCATTAAATTTAATAACTTATATGTTAACATAGTAACTTCTTGCTGGTCAAGTCATTTTGTTCTGTAAAATGTATTTCATACATACAAATTATTTATATGTAAAAATAAATATACAAATATGTAACCTTTAGTTAGTCTTAATAATAATAATAATAATCTAATTATAATATTTTAATTATGTATTAAGTAATTATTTAATATTATTTTAAAAAACAAATTCTTTAAAGTGTTTTTGATCTGTAAACCGATCGATTATTTTTCATTTATCTACTTATACAGGTATATCGCGATGTACATGCAATTGTGACAAACTAGTTAATCTTTCCAATTCAATTTTACTTCTTAAACAAGTTTTTAATCTAATAAGCATTACATCATAAAGTATGACTATATAGGGAAAATACACTCTGTATACTATACGTCATATTATTATGAAAATATTAAAGTAATAAATAGAAAAAAACAGAGGCTCAAGGGGATGATTGCCCCATTCCCCCCCCCCCAGAAATATGCTTTTAATGTAGTGTGTAGCCTTTAAATCATTTTTAAGTAATAACTGTAATAAGAACTTACCAAGTCATGCATTACATCGATACAATAAATATTCATTAGAAATTGAAAGGACAATTAACTAAAATAATGTATTCCGAATATTAAATCATTAAACTAAAATGTATTCTACTCTCTTTATTGAATTTTAATTGAGTTATTTTCAATTTTAAATAATAAATAGATTATATGAAGAAAAAAAAAATCTTTTAAATATAAATTTTAGATACCTTTGAGCATAGCACGATTGTAGTATAATTTATTTCATAATTAAAAGCATAATATTAAATACTGATTTTAGATTCTGAACGGAGTGATGGAATCTATTGGTTTTACAATGATGAGTGTTTTTTTTTTATTTTTTATTTTTATTTTTTTGTGTCTGACGACACCTTTTTTGGCTGTAAAAATGCTTCGATTTGCTTGTAGAGCAGCTTTTCTGAAAGGAAAGTGAATCTAGTTGGTATTTTGGGGGGTCAAAAGTAAAAAATTTTCAATATTTTTTAAATGCGACGGGAAAAACCCTAAAAAAAATAAGGGAAAAACGGGAGTTTTTACGCAAAACCAGTTTTCGACAAAATCAAATTTTTTATTTTGCTATAACTCAAAAACTAATCGATGTAAATACTTGAAATTTTCACCAAATGTTTGGATTCGCGTCCTCTATACACCGTTTTTATTGAGCTATTTATAGACAATTGAAATTTTCAATTTTTTAAGTATATTTTTTTAAAATAACGATAAAATTTTTTTGGCCGGCCAGAAAATCTTGAACATTTAATACAAGGTTTCTTATAAGTTGTTCCTTAACTGATAAAAAAAAATCTAAAATCGTAAGTCACAATTTTTTTTTATAAGTGCTCAAATTTCCAATTTATACGAAATATGTAAAAATTGCGAAAATTTGCAAGTTAATTTGTAGATAAAAATTCATAAAATTTTTTCTGTTCATACTTAAGGTTCAACATTTTAACACTAGGTTATCTATAAGCTACTCTTCAAAAATCTTTAGAAAAATTTATATCGTACTTAGAGGAAAAAATTTTATGACTGTTTGAAATTTAAATATTTACGAAATTGCATAAAATAGCGATTTATTCTCAAACGATTTTAAATATTTTTTATAATTCAAAAAGTATAAGTCGCAGATTTTTTAAATTTTTACCAGCTGTTAAGATTGGCATTTTCTTTATGTCATATTTTTTTCAAAATATAATATTAATTTTTAAGCCACTTATAGGCATTTAAAATATTCGATTTTTTTACATTTTATTTTTATAATCGGTGATAAAAAAAATTTGGCTCCTACAAAATACTTGAAAATTTAATAGAAGATTCCACAGAAGTATTTCTTAATGTCATTCAAAAATTTTTTAAATCCATAGGCACAATTTTTTTTATAAGCGTTTGAACAGCGAATATTGACATAAAATTACATGTAAAATATAATATAATGTATAATATTCTAGACTGACAAATGATATCGGTTTTTTTAAAATGCTCTTACTCAAAAACGAAAAACCGCAACATCTTTATATTGACGTTTTCTATGCATGGTTTCGTTTTCAAAGTATTTTGACATATTTTGACTTATTTATAGACAATTTAAATTTTCGATTTTTTCTAAATTTTTCGTTTCAAAATAAAATATACTTATTACAATATTTATAAATAACATTGTATTATATTCTAGACAAATATATCATCTCCGTTCAGAATCGTTTTTCGTATACAATGATACCTATCATTGAATTCAAATTTAACAAATTCATTATAATGACTTATCCTATGAAGAGTCGCACTTCACCCTCAAGTGTACAGCAGAGCTAGGCCCATCCGGTTCTTTTTTTTTTATTTTAGTTATAACTTTTTGAAAATACTAAAATTTATTGAAAACATTAATATTTGAAATACTATGAAGAGTTTACTACGAAAACAGTTAAATCAGTAATATTTTAGAGTGTACTCCATTACTCATAACATAGAAATTATTTGATACAAATGAATATGGATTTTTTTCAGTTTTATGAAAATTTATTATTTTTATTAAAATTCAAAATTTATTTCATATTATTTAATTCTACTAAGATTTTGCGGATAAAAAATTTCTTTGGATCCAGCACAAAAATGAATCACATATGTTTTTAACTGATTATAAATTATGTATGTATTTGAAAAATAGTATACTCTCCGGTTTAATTTAATTTATTTGATTATAACTGCTTGGAATTTTCGTCTGAAAAATAATTATGTTACTGATATTTTGGTACATGTATGATTCCATAACCAAATCTTTCACCAAATAAATATACAATTAATATGCGTTATATGCATTATATAATTACATACCAATTGGATAGCTAGCGTTTATTTTTTTTTTCGTTGTATGGCATTTGTATCACGGACATTACGTATCTTCCGTTTATCCATACGTCATATTGATTATATCCATTATATGATATAACGGAATTACAACAATGGTAAAATAATTATTTTGACCTTTACTTAAATAAAATGTATGTGCCCGATAATAGTATCCCTGCTTGTATATACATTTAGGTAGTTATTTTATGCGTATATGATGATTAATAATTTAAACTGTTATTAATATCAAAAGTAACATACGTGAATACTATTAAATTTGATATGTTCAGTTACATGCTGACATATTGATATTAATCTAAATGGTTAAAACGGTAGAATAATAATAAACAGTTTTTTTTTTTAAATTTAATCAACAGTAATGTCTCAGTAATAATATAATAAATTATAATAAAAATACGACACTAAAATTAATGCTACATCAAAAACTTAATTATTATCCAGCAATCACGGAGGTATTCTTTGAAAGTCAACGGATTTGACGTATCGTATTCATCTTTTATACTGAAGCACTCGTTGGCGATTCGTCACACCGTATACCAGCAATAATTTAATGTTATTTAATAAATTAATAAATGTTGAACTCATGTGATTCAGTCAATAAATTGCCGCAATTATGAACATTTTTCCAAACGTATCCTTATACTATGATAATGGTCGGAACCCTTGTAGTTTTATAGTTATAACTATTGAATTTTTGTAAAATTAAACAACGGTTTTTCTTTTTAAAAAATCCACAATTTTTCAATGCAATCTCAACAGCACTAAACCCAGAGTTATTATGTGTGTATAACATCACTCGAATCCACATCGTAAGTCGATTCTGAAGTATTTGCTTGTTGAAGTAAGTCTTATTCGGAATAAAATAATGAATATATCACTGGTCGAAATACAAACGTATGTAAGTGCCGATAAATCTTATTGGTCCTTGGTCATGGGTATAGAAATGCTTGGAGTTATATTTTAAAGTAATTGAGAGTTTATCAGTTTTGGTATTTCTACTGAAATATGCAAAAAAAAAAAAATCATCTTTAGTTGTTTCATATTTCGTAGATAATAAAATTAATATTATTAATCAAGTAACTTCATGAACATTTTGATTGTTGACCATTGTTCACAGAGTTTTAACTCTCGGGTAATTAGTTCCAAGACAAAAGTAAAAAACAAGAAGAAAAATGTAATCTTATACCAAGTTAACGCTTTATCTTGATAAATTTTCAATCACCAGTTATGCTATCATTTATATCATTATATTATGAACCTACACTGTAGATCCTATGGTTTACGAAACTATTAAAGTGAACAAATATTATTTTTTCATTTTATCTAGTTGAGCTTTGCAGCTTACAAGATCTACATCGCTGCTACTACTACGCATTAATTCTCCATAATTTATTTTTGACGTTTGTGATATTCTACATAACAACAAATTCATTTTCAATGACTTTTTTTATTTTTTTATAGTAAGTATTAAATTTTATTGTTATTAAATTTATTTACCGATTGTTCCAAATAATTTATAGTTTCACATTTTTTCTCAGTTTTAATTTTGGATGTTTGATAATTTTCAAGTGTTTTGATAAATTAATTTTAAATGCTTATTAAAATATTTTTTTTAATCTATTTTCAGTTAAATTTTAAATTAAGAGTCTCATTAAAATCGTAGAAAATACATGACGACCTAAAGTTCTAAGACTAAGACAAATGATTTTTGAATAATATATACATTATAGTGACTATCAAATTTATCAAAAATAAAATATTTATTAGCATAGTAAAACAATACCCATAAATATTGCCCGGTGACAAGAGGTTAACTACTCTATTGACCGCAGTTGAGCGTGTAGAACCACAACAACAATCCCTTAGGATTTATTTAATGTGACAACATGATTAGTTTACGTTGGTTTTTAATAAAATGTATGTTTATTATGAACCCAAAAATAATTATGATAAAGTAAACATAAGGAGAGCGATGACCCATGTAATATTTTAGTATGATTCATAAATAAATTAAAAATATTAATTGTATGTTGACCTTTCAGAATGTAAATTAAGAAATATCTACGAAAAATAATGTTAAAACCAACTTAAAAGAGGCACTGCGGGACTTCGCGTGACTAGCTTGTATGTAGTACGCAAAGTTGTGGATTTTAGAGTTCAGCTAAATAAATTAAAGATCAATAGTAGTTTTCATATCAATAGTTATTTTAAAAATACATTTTCGGTGTAGTCTTTAATTTTTTATCATTTTAATTCCAATTATTATTTTATATTATTATTTATAACACAATATCGTAAACATGTATTTATCTGATTGAAGCAATAAATGTAATAATAATGTTCAATTTCTGCATTAAATGTTTGATGTAAGATTACCAAAATGTATAAAAAAAAAATATTGAAATATTATTCATATAGGAAGTATTTGATAAATTACTGTATTATGTTATTATTTGATTATGATATAAATTTAAGTTTAATTAATCTTTAAACATGATTGTTGTAAAATTGCTCGTGTTTAAAAACATTTATAATTAATTTGAAATTAAGCCATTGTAACATATATATATATATATATATATATATATATATATATATATATATATATGTACATCAAATTTTAAAAATATTTCCACGGACATCCTTTTATTAATTGTGTATGCAAAAATAACGTCCGAATGTTTAAAAAAGTACCGGTGGTATGTCAATAAATCATTTTATCTAAAATGTAGTAACATACATGGGCGTGTATAAATTAACCCTATTCGAAACAGAGATTACATTTTTATTGTTTGTCCATGTTATATTGTATTCCGTAATAATTTTATAAGAGGGCAATCGAACTTCGATCTGGTGAAAATGTGGTGGTTAAAATCTGGGGATCCACTTCAAGATGAGTGTTCATGCAATATTAATTATCAACAGTACATGTGATTCTGTTTATGTAAAATTTTTTTAAAAAAAATATACCGAACAGATAGTTTTCATTAAGTAGAAAATTAAAACACGAACATTAATTTTTAATATATTATCAACATCCTATTTTACAGTATTAATGATAAGTACTCGTAACATTATTGGCACTTTATGGCAATTAATTGTTTAAAAATTAAACACTGATATTCTTTCACTATAATTCCGTCTCCCAGAAATGTAGATGAGTTACCGTACACAACAAATTATAAGTTCGAAATTCTACACTAGGTATTGCTTACATTGGGTCATTCGTATATTATGTGATGTAACTTATAATTGAGTTGTACATGAATGTGTATGATTAAAAAGGAAAAAAAAAATAATAATTTTTTCACAATTAATTAAATTAATACGATATGTTATTATAAAGAAATCTAATTATAAACCATTCATCAAATAAACACAATAAGGATGACAGGAAAATTACAAGTGAAAACGTAAGTGTTAAACCTAACTGTATAATTGATTTAATTTTTGCCCGACTTTTACTTAAAATGTATTGCCATAAAGCATAAGATAGACTACTTTTAAAATCAATTAAACGATATTTCAAAATGTTTTTTGTTGGAAAATTTCTTTAAAATATCACATATTAACAAATAATATTTGATTTTATTTCCTATTTTAAGCTTTGTTTGCGATATAATACTAATACATTTTTTAACTGTTTTAAATGTTGTCATTCCGAATTGGAAATAATTGAAATAATATACAATGTTATGCTAGAATATCTAACTATCATGTTTTAAGTCAATTATTTGCATACCAATTGATTTTAGTATCGTATTGTATACATATATTACAGAGAATAAATTGAGAATGGCTTGATAGATATATCTGATTTTTTTTTAGATTCTGAACGGAGTGATGGAATCTATTGGTTTTACAATGATGTGTGTTTTTTTTTTTTTTTATTTTTATTTTTATTTTATTTTATTTTATTTTTTTTATTTTTGTGTCTGACGACTAATAACATACAACATAATAATGACTAATTGAATTCTGCCAGAGTACATCCTTGGTCATAACTAACACCCTTTTCAAACACCATCCAAGAAGATTATACACATGAACGTCACCAAACGGAGAGCACAAGAATCAGATTGATTACTGCCTAATACCATCAAGGTGGAAATCCAGTATTGAGAACATCAAAACAAGACCAGGCGCGGATTGTGGATCAGACCACCAACTGCTGGTGACTAAGTTGCGGATTCATCTGTAAAATTGTAAGAGACCCCAGCATAAAACAAGCCAACATATAAATAGCAAAAAGGAGTGGGAAAGATTTGAAACCATCCTACAGCAAAAGCTCAGACATGAAGATACCATCAACAACTGGTCCGATCTTAAACAGGTGTTTAAGACTACCAAGAATGAGGTTATAAAAGAACGGCCGAGAAATCAAAAGAATAACTGCTGGTTTTCCAAGGAAACCATTGACCTCATCGAACAGCACCGCGAACTGAAAGTCAAAGGCCTTTATTGCACCCCTCAATACAACCAACTTTCAGCGCAGATAAGAAGGGAAATCCGTCGAGACAAAAATGAGATGATTACGGAGACGTGCAAAAGAATTGAAGTTTATTCTGATAAGAACAATACACGTGAACTGTTCCAAGAAATTAAAAAGCTCACTGGGAATTTTAAGCTAAGGAGATCAGCTATTAAAGATGAAAATGGAAAATTGCAGACAGACCCAATCAGCATTCTGGAATGCTGGAGGACTTACTTCCAAAAGCTGTACACAGACCCAGATGAGCACACTGGCAATGGAATCACGTATGGTGAACAGGAACCAGGAATTCTCTGCGAAGAAATTGAACAGGCAGTGTCAAAGCTGAAGAATAATAAGGCACCTGGATCAGATGAAATCACTGCAGAAATGTTGAAACGATCTGGAGATAAAGGAGTAAAGATCTTATGGAAACTGTGCAATGAGGTTTGGATCACGGGAGCCTGGCCAGAAGACTGGGTAGAATCGATCTTCATACCACTTCATAAAAAAGGGTCTACCGAAGAATGCAGCAACTTCCGTACCATATCTCTCATCTCACACGCCTCCAAAGTCCTACTGAATGTCATTCGTGCAAGACTGAGGTACTACGTAGATAGTCAAATACCGCCAGAACAAGCTAGATTTGTCAAAGGTAGAGGAACGCGTGAACAAATCTTGAATATACGCCAGATCATAGAGAAGAGTAGAGAATTTAATCAACCGTTGGTATTGTGCTTCATTGACTATAACAAAGCTTTTGACTGTGTACAATGGAGGAAACTATGGACCGTTATGCAAGAAATGGGAGTCCCTAAACATATAATCCACTTAATCAAGAATCTATACGCTGGATCGAAGGCAGTAATCAGAGCACAAGATGCAGTATCAGATCAATTCCAACCTACCAAGGGTGTTCGACAAGGGTGCATTCTATCACCTATCCTCTTTAATATCTATAGTGAAGCAGTATTGAGAGAGGCACTACAGGAATGGAATGGTGGAGTGGGTATCGGAGGTAAAAAGATCAACAATTTACGGTTCGCGGATGACACCGCGTTAAGTACCAAGTCCGAACCGGAGATGAGCCAACTAATAAAGCGTGTTGAAGAAGCAAGCAACAAGTATGGACTGACAATCAACAGAAACAAGACAAAGGTTATGGTTATAGATCGAGCAGGAGTATTACCACACACCAATGTACTGAACGGCTACCAAAAAGTGAATGAGTTTATATATTTAGGTTCAATTGTACAAGCAGATGGCGGATCATCCAGAGAGATAAGGCGTCGCGTTACACTTGGGAGAGAAGCAGTGAGCAGGCTAACACCAATTTGGAAAGATAATCATATCTCCAGGAACAGCAAATCGCGACTACTTAAGGCACTTACCTTCTCAGTGATGCTCTACGGATCCGAAACATGGACACTTAAAGTAGAAGATGTAAAACGCATAAACGCCTTTGAGATGAGGGCCTACAGGAGGATGTTGAGAATTTCTTGGATGGAGAGGAGAACCAACTCCTCAATTTTGGCCGTGCTAAATGTGGAAACAAGACTGGCTTTTATTGAGCTATTTATAGACAATTGAAATTTTCAATTTTTTTAATTTTTTTTTTTTTAAAATAACGATTAAATTTTTTTGGCCGGCCAGAAAATCTTGAACATTTAATACAAGGTTTCTTATAAGTTTTTCTTTAACTGATAAAAAAAAATCTAAAATCATAATTCATCATTTTTTTTTATAAGTGCTCAAAGTTTCAATTTATACGAAATATGTAAAAATTGCGAAAATTTGCAAGTTATTTTATAGATAAAAATTCATAAAATATTTTCTGTTCATACTTAAGGTTCAAAATTTTAACACGAGGTTATGTATAAGCTACTCTTCAAAAATCTTTAAAAAAATTTCTACCGTACTTAGAGGAAAAAATTTTATGAGTGTTTGAAATTTAAATATTTACGAAATTGCATAAAATAGGGATTTATTCTCAAATGATTTTAAATATTTGTTATAGTTCAAAAAGTATAAGTCGCAGATTTTTGAAATTTCTACCAGCTGTTAAGATTGGTATTTCCTTTATGTCATATTTTTTTCAAAATATAATATTAATTTTTAAGCCACTTATAGGCATTTAAAATATTCGATTTTTTTACATTTTATTTTTATAATCGGTGATAAAAAAAATTTGGCTCCTACAAAATACTTGAAAATTTAATAAAAGTTTTTCACAGAAGTAGTACTGACAAATGATATCGGTTTTTTTTAAAATGCTCTAACTCAAAAATGAAAAACCGCAACAACTTCAAATTTTCACCAAATCTTTATATTGACTTTTTCTATACATGGTTAAGATTTTAAAGTATTTTGACATATTTTGACTTATTTATAGACAATTTAAATTTTCGGTTTTTTCTAAATTTTTCGTTTAAAAATAAAATATACTTATTACAATATTTATAAATAACATTGTATTATATTCTAGACAAACATATCTTCTCCGTTCAGATTTGTTTTTCGTATACAATCATACCTATCATTGAATTCAAATTTAACAAATCCATTATAATGACCTATCCTATGAAGAGTCGCACTTCACCCCCAAATGTACAGCAGAGCGAGGCCCGTCCGGTTCTTTTTTGTATTCATAATTGTTTAGACAAGGTGTGTACGAAAGAACATTTTTAGAAAGTCTACTGAATAAATCGAACATTTTTTACTATAATATAATATATGATGTGTTCGACAGTTTGTGTCCGATGGATTCCGAAACTACTTAACCGATTTGGTTGACATTTTGTACGGAGATATATTAGACTTTTGAGAAGGATATAGGCTACCTTTCATCACGAATAGGAAAAGGAAGTATCAATACACCTGATAAAACCCGAACGAGCAATTGTTGTTTTGTTGTTGCTATAACAACCGTAAAAACGGAAAGCAACAACATCGTCACACATCTCAGTGTATACCTAGAAAATTGTGAATGTATCTATCCTACTGAAAGAAATTTCTAAGAGCGACTGTCTTATACAAAAACGGCACTCAACGTTTTTATAAATCTCTATACAAGAGATTAATTTGTAAGAACTTTATTGTATGTCCGATGTATTGCTATAGGAACGCAACAGGATAATGGATATAATGGATAATGGAATCGCCGAATTAAAAAAAAAAACAGATTGTGGGGCAGTTAGGTTATTGACACTTTTATTATTACCTCGGTAGCAATAAACTGTTCTACCAAAAATGTTTAAAAACTTATTAGTATTATTTGTTTGCTTTTAATTTTATGACAACTATTTTATTTAAACACCGCTAAAAAAAATTATCCTTCACTATCAGATTATCAGAAAAGCATGGCGAAAATGTGTTGAAAGAGAACATAAATCAAATCACGACAAGAATCGCAGCTCAGAGAATCTGAACAAGAGACAGAGTCTTGCACAAGTATCTCAAGAACAGTAGGATGAACGTCTGCGACAAATTATATCGAGAACAAGGGTTGCGAGCAAACAGTACACAGCTACATTTAGAGCACGAGATTGAAACAGAATGCGAATTAGTAGCGCATAATTTGTGTACATAATTTGTTCGTATTGGGTTTGAATATACACCAGATATTAATTAATCTGCGCATTCTAAAATTGCTATGGACAAAGTATGCCAATTTTATCAGACGTTAAAATTCAACAATGAATCACCCGACGTGTGTTGCGTATTAAGAAAAGTTGTACAATTATCTCTTCCCAATTTTCCCACACATTTACAATTAATTTTTGTTAACTAATCAGACGATTCGTTAATTAATTATTAAATATTAATATAATTCAAAAATTATTTTTGCATAAGACATACGAATGCATTTTTTTGCTTCCAAATAACGACCTTTGAGGTAATCAAAATTTGCAATCTCATATCCGATGGACGTATTTTTAAAACCATAATATTGGGTTGTCGATGCTAATGCCTGTTTATGACCCGAGGATTCTCGAAATCTATTTTATGAACAGATGTGAAGAACGTGTGATAACTTGGTGCCAGTTTTATTTCATCGAAAAAGCTAAAGAGAAAGCAACTTTGGGATATTGTTGGAAAATTTCGTAGAAAACCGTAATCAACCTATTCAATTATTTAAAAGAGTGTCACTATAATTAAGATATGACAATTATCAAATATCAAATCCTTATGGCTTCAGGAGGGAAAATTTTTTTGGAAGATATTGTAGATCCGATCTACCTGAACCGTTATAAAGTATCTTAAATTGTTCTCACCACGATTCAAAACATAATGTATATAGTTCGGATTTTCATATGACATTATTCGGTGCAACAAAAATTAATCATGGAAACTTAGACATTTTAAGTTTTAGGTCAAGTTTAACATTTGACTGGTTCTTTATTACCCATTAATTTAGAGAACCAAAATAAAGTTTTTGTGTATATATATTTATATTTCATGGATGGCTCAAATGATAGGTAAAAATGCGGTCGTCTGTAGCTCCTAATATCGACAAACTAATATTGTATGTCTTACAACGGGATTTATAAAATTATAAATTATAATTTTTTTTTATGTCAATAGTAACCTATCCTAAAATAAATGTAAAAATGTCATGGGTATAGCCGGGTAATATAGCTTGTTTTAAATAGATTTATTCGTTTAAAACTCATTATAAAGACTCAATTTTCACATAACTTTAATTATTTGTAGTAAAAGTAAATATTTAAGTAAGTATTAAATTATTAAAATAATCATGAACCAATTTAAGTTTAACTTCGATGTAGTTAAAAAGCAACTGAAGATAAATTAATAAACTCACAATATTTTTAACTTTTGCAGTACCGTTGATTCTATGTTAATGTTCACGAATTAGTAAACTTTATGATCAAAAGAATGAAAATCCTTTGACCAAAATTGTACAAGGATCATCAACAGTGATCGCTGAGTCAAAGCATTCAGTATAATAACTGAGCTTCCGAACTCATGCTTTGAATAATAATTATTCACTTTACAAAAAAAAAAATTGGCAGTGACTGATAAAACTGACAAAAAAAAAAAAAAAAAAAAGAATAAAAATACTCAATCATAAGACAACTATTTTTTATGCATAAAACCTTTAATTATATTCAAATATATATAGTTATTAAAAGTAGGCCTTTTAAAATAAATTGATCACTATTGACTGAGGTTGCAATCAAAAGTGTATAATAATATTACCTATCTGTTGATGAAATTTATAAATTATAGTGTTAATGTAAATTTTTTTATTTATTGAATATTTATTGATGATCAGAAATGATAAAATTCTTTTTTTAGAGTAATTTTTTTTCAGACTATTTAATATTGGTATTATTAAGAAAAAATAAAAATACTCAAAACTCAAAAGCTAGGTTCCAAGATACGCTAAGAGTAATTAATTATATTATTTCGACACACTTATTCCAATTTTTAAGTCTTGCAGTACTTACTCTTAACATTTTCGTGACATACTTGTTACATTATTATGGCAATAGTTAATAGAAATAATAATACAAATAATATTTGGCATTTTATCGATATCAATGTTCTTAATGTATTTCCATACAAATCCTGTTAGTGTTGTTATACGAAGATTTTTCATAGCTCTCCCTCCTAACGGAATTTCAAAATAAAATAACAGATCTCTTTTGGGCTATCTTATTTTTAGTGTTTTAATTATTAAAGCTCATATAATTTACTAGAGATCACATTTTAAAAATTTGGTTTTGTTTCATATTTTAATATATATAAAAAAATACTTTTCATCGGGAGACAATTATTGAATGGGTTTCAATGACGGTTTGTAACATGTAAATATTCATACAATTTTATTCAAAACTATAAAAATATTTATTGAAAATATTGTGTTAATATTATCATAATGTGGTAATAAAAATTAAGTGTAGATTCAGTAGTTAAAATATTCAATTTGTAGTTCACTGTTCTGAAACTATTGAAAACTCCTGAGTAGTAAGAATTGATGAGTGATTGTCAATTTTTTATAAATAAAATGTACTACAAATCATTGTTTGAAATTTACCCTTGCCTTAGATTAACGATTAAAGTTATACTTGTAATTTTTCAAAAACTCATTTCCGAATAAAATTCTGACAAAATTACAGTGCATATCTGAACATAAGTGTTTGCATAACGGATAATAACTGCGATATTCTGTACAAAATTAAAACAACAACACAAAGTGATTAAGTATTGAGAATTGTTTTTGAATTTATGAGATAATAAATTAATTATTGAATAATAATGTTATATAAGAGCAAACGAGAACAACCAAAAGTCACAAAAAGAGAAAAAATATATCTTGCTCAATATCCAAAAATATAAATTAATTTTGTGATTTTATATTTTTATTTTTTAATTTTTTAATTTATGCTGATAATAGAAAAAACAAATTGGAGACTTTAAACTGAATGACAAAGTTTTTTTTTTATCTGCTTAATTTTATTTGTGATGGTTGAAAAAAAAAGAAAGATTAAAAATAATGGTTATTTTTTTCCTTCGGTATGAATGCTGCATATTTAAAAAGTATGGTTCATGAATTGTGTGATATCAATGTCATATCATTACTAAACGCATACTATAACTCAGTGCTATGACCAGGGAAATGTGTATACCATCCCAATCATAAAATTGTTTTGGTTAACAGCATAAACTATGATAAATTATTTATAGGTTTACTTAATTCTATGTAAAATATGGTATTTATTTATTATAATTCACTCGTTACAATTCCAAATAGTAAACAAAGATGAATATTTAAATAATTTTTGGACCAGTGGAATTTCAATTTTAAACACTTTCATCTACATTTAAAAACTCCGAAATTATAAATTCATTAATTTTTCTAATTGTACTAACTCAAAACCATGTACTAAGAATAATATAATAATATCTTGAATATTGTTTATATTTTATCGAACTATAATACTACGTGCAAATTAGTTTACAAGCTTTTACATTAAGAGAATTTAAAATATTAAAATATAAATATATTCAATAATATATTTAATGAATAAAATATGAAGTTGATTTAAATATAATAAAGCATAAATGTAATATATTCTGAATACCCAAGACTTTATATTAAAGTTCACTAAAATAGTAAAGTAAATGAAAAATTACTACATAATTCGTAATTTTTATGAATAAAAATGTATTCTATATTCTAGAAATAATTTTAATAAAATATTTATAAAATAAATTTAATAATTAAAAAACTGTGAAATTAGTTTAAAATAAATAAATTGCTAACTAACCGTAAAAAATAAACATAATGGCAGTTTGTAAATATGGTAATAATATATTTATTATACAAAGAAACAAAATTAAAATTGTTTACATGTGTTTTTTTTTTTTTTTATATAATCGAAACGTAATCAGATTTAATATAATATATAATAAACAATCGGTGAAAATCATTTGCTCATTTCAGTCATTATCTAATAATTTCAAAAGCCTGATGATTTAATAGTATAATCGTTAATTTCGATCATTTTTACTTTTTCATATTAGAATAACCCCAATATTATAAATTACTAATACATTTATGAAATCAAGTAGTCCCAATCTGAAAAAAAGTTTCTAGCTAAACAGTTCTTAAAAATATTAAATACAATGAGATTTATTATATTTATATATATATATATTTACAGAATGATAAATACTAAAGTATACTTACAGGAAAACAAATATGCTAATGCTATATTATGTGGGAGACAAATTCCTAGTTATTCCAAAATTAGAATATTTAGCAGGGTAAAGTACGAGAATATTCAAATACATTTCGAATATAGTTATTTGAATACATATTGTAAATTTAACTATTTGAAAACGGATAATATATGGAATAACTTACAAAACGTAATTTTGTGTTATAATTTTATATATTTTATGTACAGTATAAGTAAATATATTTTATATTTGAAATGTCAAATTAAAAGTTCATCAATTTATCCTTTTTATACAAAAATTAACTAAGGAATATATTTTAATCTTGTTTCAATGTATAGAGAATTAAAATGTTACAATTTTATTTTACATATTTCTATTACTTATTGTATTTTTTTTTTTTTTTTTTGATTTCACTATGCTATTTTTATCAATTTTAATCATATTTTGATATGATTTCTAAAAATATTGACTAAAAACTTAAATTTTGATTTCTAATGATACATTAAGATTAAATAGTAGATAATATTTGATTATTATGACAATAAAATCACAAATAATTTTTTGCACTTTAATTAACTAGTAATCCAAATTTTAATAATGATTATTTACCATTAAAATATTTTTTACCTTTGGAAATATGCATAAAATATGCTTAAGATATACAGTTGATTATTTTTCAGTATTTATATTTTATAGATTTTTGAGTGAGTTTAAATATTTTTTAACATTTCTTAATGCTATAAATTTTGATTCCTGATTAATATTTATTTTAAAAGTTTGCCTTTAGAACATAAATCTATAGTAAATTATACAGAATTATATATAAATAGTAGATGGGGAAGTAAAAATAATAGTTTTTGAAAATTTTGTGCTATGATTGGAAATTTAAATACTATATCAACACCAAAATCAATAAGCTTAATTTCCAGATTGTATACCGATTTAATGAAATACTATTTGAAATAAAATAACTTTGTTTTTATCAAAAAATAAAATAATGCGGTCTATAGACTAACAGAAATATGCAAAATACAATGTAATTTTTGATTACATAATAAGTCAGGTATTTTAGTTACACATATTTTTCATATTGATTTTGTCCATTGTTCATTTTCTTTTTTTTAAACACGGTTACTAAAGGAGTAGGTACAATTCTGGATGAAATATTTCATATTATACTTATTTAAATGTTTACTGTTTATATTAGTCACAGTTTTTCGAATATAAATGTGTTCTTAAGATTCTACGTATTTTATATCCTTCGTCCATGGACTATAAAACATGGATTCGTGTAAATCCGTTCGAAATTATGTTGCAGAGAGAGTGTCAGAGAAATTTATATGGACCATTTGTTTGTATCAAAATGTTTTCTTAGTATTTTGTTCTTATGCTTTATAACATATTCATCTTAAAGGATTTTTGTAGTTAATTTTGGTTAGAGTTGTTATGATACTTTATTTTTATTTCAAATATCTAAAGTTTTAAACACGTTGTATTATTATATTATACTTACTACATTTAAGAATAATATTAATTTACGTTTTAAATTATATAAATTAGTCTTTGGAATGAAATGTTTGAATTAAGTGTAATATTTAAACGGTATTTGACAACAATAAGTATACAATATGTAATATTCAATTAAAAATACACGTTTATTGAGTACCATAATTAACGTACAAACTCACCGATAATGGTATACAGCACATTATGTTGTCGAGCATACAATCAACACGTATTGCGCAAGAAATATTAGTATTTGAAGAAAATGGTAGCAACAAATTTTTGAAAGTTTCGTTTGGATGCGGCACATCTAACCTCTTGTTGTAAAATAAAAGGTTGGTAACATTTGCGCGCAAGTAAAATTAATTATTGTAAGTGAGCAGTTAAAACTTGATTATCGAAGTCAATGTAATTGCATTTGAATTGTATATAAAATATTTCGTTGTACTGTAGTATGATGTACAGTTCAACAGGAGCTGTGAAACTTTTTTCCAGTCAATTGTTAAAATGTTGCGATTAACATTTCAAGGATGTGTCAGAGTTAACGTGGTAAGCGTATTTATGGTAATATTCTTGATACAAATTATTTTGCAACAATAATTTGAATTCAAGGTGTTTTAATTCAATCTACTTTTCAGCTGCACTGGAAATTATTCTCGCGTGTCGTTGAAATTTAGTCAACGTGCCATTTTCGGCATGCATGCCATAGGTTATGCCCATATAGGTTCCCTTTTGTTACCTAGATAGCTTATACACTCTACTTTAAAGTTGCGGCCAATTTTTCAATTTAAAAGATTATTAATTTTTCCTGAATAATTTATACTTAATAATGTCTATTTAAAAGTTAAAATGCGTAAAATGAGTACCATCTTTTTCCAAAATATATACGTATATACTAACCATTTTTGTTCAATGGACTCTAATAGTATTGAAAAGTTATGAATCTTTTCGAGAAGCTATAATCATGACAGTTAGAGAAATATAGTTTAATTCGTGTAGTTTTTATGAAAATAAAAATTAGGACATTTAATTACAATATAATTAAAGTTTTTTGTTACAACTCATTATCCTACAATTTATATAATTGTAATAAATTAATTTGTAATATGAATAATGTTATTTGTACATGGTAAAATAATGTACAGATATGAACTTTATTTTATTACGGTGCTTATTTGTGACTCTTTAATGTAAAATGATTGGTGTTTAAAATAGTTTTTTTTACAAATAATATTTTTGTAAATTTCACGGTAACTCCTACATCTATTTTTTAAGTATAATTATATACTGCGAATATCTTATTTTATTTTTAATATTTAATATATATACGAGTATAATATACTTAATATATTTCATTCATAGTAATAGTAACCTGAGTATACAAATAATAAAAATGTTAATCAATTATTGTTGTGTACAAAGTAAACAAACCATCTCATTAAGATTATTACTGTTCATATAAAAACAAATTAAAAGTTCAGATGAAATAACGTCATGGTTAGAATTATTTAATCAAAAAATGTGTGTTCTCTAAAATTTAGAATTTTCTCTAAAATTCTAATTACTGAAGTCGCGCTTTCCGTAATATTTGTCTTTAAGAACAAACTTTTCTACCGACATTTTAGTTACTTTAAATGACCAACAGCGTTAGAACTGTGGTAAAGTAAATTATTGAAAATAGAGCACAGCTATGGTCGTAGTCAATAATTCAATAAAAATAACGAGCATCCGGTGTTTAAGGATACTTATTGAATTATACAATCATTAAATTCAATACTGTCGAAGAAGTTCTGTCATTATTATACATATATATATATATTGTATTGCATATACTCGTTATAGCATGTCCTCTATAATATACACGATACTATACATTGTTTAATTTTAGACGGGTTAAAAGACTTATTTTAAACTTAATATAAACTAATAAGTTGATTAGAATAATAAAATAATATTATAAGTTACCTTTTAATCATGTAAGTTCATTATTATATTCTTTAATATATCACTCTATTTGTTTTAAAATATAATATCAAATATAAAACAACGTTAGATTATATATTCCATACATTTATTTACATGGAAATAGTGTATTTGTCATAGTACCCTATCATAGTGGCGTATTTGAGAAGGAGACAATAGGAGCATTTGCCTCCTTAACAAGACTTATTTTTTCTCTTATGCGGAAGCTATAACTATAAGTTAAATTTAAATATTATGAATATTATAGGTATAACTAGGACTTAAAATTATATTCCATATTGATTTTATTCCATTAAAAATGTATTGAAATATATACTGAGCATAATATTTACTAATGATTAGTAAAATCGATTAAATTATATGCGTGTCTCCTATTCCTTGTTTTTTTTTTTTTTTTTTTGTATTTAATTTATAATAAAGGTTCTGATTTGTGAATTTCAAATTCATCCGGCTGACTACCTATTTACTTTTTATGCAGATAATAAAGGTAGTTTCTATCTGTGCAAATTAAAAATAACTTATATTTATAAAACATATTATTATGTATAGTATTTATAAAATTATTTTTATACTAAATACTTTATGTTCATTTGTTAAGAAAGAATAAAAGTGTTCTTACAATAAAAACAAATTTGCTTCTTTCTAATTTTATAATTTTTTTAGTAAATAAAAAAAAAATGATCGAGACTGCATTGAATATTTAATTTTTTTCATCACCAATCTTAAAAATGGTACATAATTATAAATAAGAAAAAAATAATTAAAATATCAAAGAAGTTTATTATATTCAGAAAAAAATAAATCCAAAATCAATTTTATTTTAAAAAAATGTGGTGTTTTTTCGACCGGAAGTTATTAAATTGCTGGGAAATGCCAATAACATTTTTTAAAGTATCATCCTAGGTTTAATTTACAATTTATCAGTAGAGTTCTGAGAAACTTTTATAGTACTCCGTCTGCAAAATAATAATTTAGATATAAGTACTATTGAACTTAAAATATTTCAGTCGGCATTTTTTTAATCGCCTTAGTTTTTCAAAACTATAACGTTTATATTACTATATGTATTCAGTTTATGCAGTGACCTTGGTTTTAAATCGATTAAAGAACAGGGCAATGGAAAATTAATTATTGATTTTAGTGGTATTTTAATAGTCTGATGTACAAAATTTAATATTAAAATTCAACTAACTCAATACATTTTATTTTAATTTTTACATTATATTAAACACAATAATTTAAAAAATTATTATAATATATAAATATATACATGTATCTTTCATTGTTTTTTAAAATATATATAAAAAAATATTTTTGTAGGTCATAAATACGTTTAGAATATTACCTGTTTTTCTGATAAATGTTGTATCTTAACTACTTGTCACTTTTAAATTATAATATTATTGAGTTGTCTCATCTTTACAAGTTAGTAGTTACTCAATAAATATGTAAATTTTCCTTATAACTTTTTGTACATAAAGTTAATATAATATGTATTCAAACATTTGTATGTATACTATTTTTAAGTTAATTTTTTAATTTTGTTTTTGATAACAATCAGAATTTGTCAAATTTTGAAAAAAAAAACTGAAATTTAGGAATTTACACAGGGAAATTATATATTGAGTTTTTTTTTTTTTTATTACATTTTTTATCGCTTTGAAAATATGTATCTTGAATTTATTGTCAACATTCTTAACTGTTAAATTGTCTAGAACATAAATTACGTGTTATTTTTCATACAATTTATATTTTACCAACGATCAATCAAAACTAAAATGTACACATTTTGTAGTTTAACCTTACACACGATATGTTTATACGTAGTAATGTTGCATATTTTTATGTAAACAATTATTCTTCAAGAAAAAGACAGCATCTTAGTTTTGCTTGAAGCTGAATGAAACTAATTTGATAACATTACTTATTGATTTTAAAATTTGAATAATGAATTATGATGGGTACTACGTCTTAAATACATTTTGGGTAATGATTACGTAAAGTATAAAATGTTTACAATTATAAATTGTATAAGTGTACAGTGATAATTCATAAATATTCAATGCATTTAAAATCGAATACATTTCATTTTATAAAAAAAATTAAAAATTACGGCCTCTTTCACTTATTTTATTGGGTGGAAAACATCATGGTGTTGTATGTTTCCTATATATGAAATATTTGAAATTCATAATATCTAATTACAAATTGTTATAATTATACTATTATAAATAATGATTTCGAACTTAAAATATTAAATATAGAATCGTGAAGCCGAATTTGGTATAAAAACGTTCCGTAATATGAAGAGTTTGAACTAAAGGAGTTATTTTACTTTTTTTAAGTGATTTGTTCCGTTATATAATCATAAATACATAATAATTTTTAAGTTGATTTTATCAACGTAATATATATATATATGTTATGAGTCTATGACTCATAAACGATATTGTATTGAGTTATATGATCAATGATTAGTTTTTTTTCCTTGTTTGAATTGAGTATTGAGTGGATGCTGTTTTTCACATTACTGCCGCTTGACCCCAAAAAGTTATAAAATCCATTGTTAAGCACAATTATATTTATACGAAGTCTTTTCAGCTTACTATATCGTATCAATTATTATTTATAAAAATAATAACTTGTATTGTGTTGAGTACAAATTTAATGGTACAAAATTTAAATATTACACGACAATGCAATCGAAAAACGATTATTTTATTAAATAATATAAGTAACAGTATAAATAGCTGTAGTAATAATGTCAATTTTCAATTTACACTTTTATGAAATATAGTTACAACAGTGGTTAAGCTGTTAGTAGTTATATAATTGTCTAATAGTTTTTATGACCAGCTCGTAATATAAAATAAAAATTCACATTTTCACTATGTTATTAAAAAAAATTATAATTCTTTTTAATAAAATATATATATATCATTGAATTAGAGTATTAAAATTCCCAAAAGTTATGGCCTCTGATTTAAAGCTATAAATAATAAATTATTTAAACATTTTTTACGATGATTGAATTTTACCAGAAATGTAATCGATTATGACAAATTATTGCATAATTCTATTTGTTTGCTTTTTTATATAAAAAAAAAAAAGTATAAATTATATAAGTCTATTATATAAATATTATAATATAAGTTTTATATTTTAAAATTGACATTGTACAATGTAAGATGTATATGTATATGTAAGAAACTAATAATATTATGCATTACACATTTAAGATATTAATAGATCTAAAGAGATTAATAGATTTAATGTAATTATTTTTTTTTTTTTTTTTTTAGGAAGTGGATCTCCAAAAGGCACTCTGAAAGATACTCAAAGAAGTTCATCACCGCATAAAAACGCACAGTATTCACAAAAACAGGGGTTTCCCGATGATTCAAGGAGAGCTAGCAGTAGTGTAAGCCAAGTAAGAACATCGACCGGGTTTTCGAATTTTAAGTTATTTGATTACCATTTTACTATGTTAAGTAATGGTTTATTTATTTTAAATTTATCGAGACAATGAAGTAGAAATAGTATCACAAATATTATTACTAAATAAAATAAATACTCTGTATCGGAGACAGGATTTCCTATAATTTACATGTTATCAACAGTCTTCTGGTTTTTTTAATTTTAATTCTTAGAAATGTTCATGTATAACAAATACCATTTAGAACCATTCACTTTGTCATTCCAAAAATTTAACAATCAGATTGTAATTATTCATAGGTGTAATTTTCTTCCGGTTTCAGCTTAATTCCTCCTATAAAGCGTGATAATAGATCTGTTGGATATTTTGGTGAGCTATACTACATTACTTTTACTGTCATTTTTTAAGAAAAATGATTTGGTCTTATCTTTAGAAGAATGATTTGAATGAGATACCATTTTTGGCATTGAAAAATTATGCAAATCAATCCATTAGTTTTAAGACATAATTTTCTGTTACCATGACAACCAATAGAGTTCAAATTGTATGAAACAGTTATTTCTGAAAACCGCATTGATTGAGAAATCATGTAAACAGTATAACGAATAAATTAAAAGTCATTTAAATATTTAACAAAAGTTATTAATTATGGAAATCATTTTGCCTGGAAACCGACAGAAATATCTTGAATTAAGAAGTAAATTAATGGCTTTTAACAAACAATAATAGTTTTTGTCTGTCACACGGTTCAGAAGAAGCTGATAGGGAAAGTTGTTATTAAAATAAGTTCAGCGATTTCAAAGATTACCCTAAATAATGAGAAATAGCAACTTTATAGGTATTACTCGTAAATAGAATATTATAGAACATACAATACTTGTTGGTGATGGATACTTATTTATTGAATATTAATAATTATTAAAATTAAAAATATAAGGATAATAAACAATAATACACGGAATAATTAAAAATAAGTATTATCATGCGTGGTGTAAGATAAGAAATGATAGATAAGACGAATTACAGGCAGACGACAGCTATTCAATCGGTATGTGTAGAGGCGATAACGCTTTCGATTATTCCCGGTAACTCTTAATCATTCAAGAATGTTCTCGCGAATATCTATCACTTATTATTGGTCGTCATTATATCACTCCCCTACCAAAGATGGAGTCAAATATAGCCTGCTTGAAAAGGTCTGGAGAACGAACTCTTCTACCGGAATGTATTCTCTGATCCTCTTTTGGAATGGGATTAAGCGTAGGTACCTGGTTATTATTTGAAGCGTCCACTTTATGAGAGTCATTGGCTTTGATATAAGCTGGTTTAAGTCTATGAACGGTCACTGTAGTTTCTTTCTTCTTTACATTAATGACAAAGATCTTTTTATTGCGACTTATGACTAGATTAAGATCATTATAGATACTGAAATTTTGTTCTATTCTTATACCAAGTAAGGCGTAAAAAAAAAAAATGTAATACCGCGGAGAAAGTGTGAAAATTCTTGAACATGGCAAACCTGGTATCGATATTAATAGTCTGAGCGTTGAGTGCGCAGTAATCGGTAATTCCAAAAGTATGTCAGGAATCTGTGGTGTTCTTTGACACGAGGTGTAATGGTGACGACAAAGGTCATTTGGATGATCGTTTAATGCCCAATTGTAGTATGAATTAAAACTCTGTTTTCACTGCTTTGAGCCTGTCAAGTGCTAGATGTTATGGTTTGGATGCTCTGGAATTGTCTGAATTTAGCGCTTAGCTGTTGTGCTTATTGTACTTAAATGCACCATCTGGTTGAGTAATTTCAGAAAGTTTTTCAGTAACTGGTTATACTTCGATTACCCCACGACGAACGTTACGGATGGTATGGTACATTCAGCAACGTGAACACGAGTGGTGGGTTGTGTGAATCCGTCTAAAATACATTGATTACGCACGTCTACTAAAATATTGTAAGAATTCAAGAAGTCAACACTGATGATAGGCTTAGAAAATTGGATTAGAAGGTTATAACTATACAATATTAGCGTTTATTGTAAAATATGTACACAAAGTAATGTTTGGAAGTGTAAAATGTAATTTTTTAACAATTTTTAAAACTATATATTAAGAATAAATTTATTTTTTTGTCGATTGGAAAATGTTAAAAACTATATAAGACACATTGTTTTATTATATCAGAAAATATGACTCTCTGGTTAGCATTAAAAAATAGTTCTATTTGTTTCAATAAAATATAAAATAATTATTGTACAAGTTAAGAACTTTTATAGTTATTCAAATTATGATATAATGTGAGTTTTTATATATTTTACATTTAATTATAGCACATAGAAGGAAAAATTATTACGAATACCTGCGTTAAATCATTACATTACTTTAAAAACAGTCACTAATAATTTAATGTATATATTTAGATCTTATACAACTATGAAATTTGATTTATAATCATTATAATATTGAATCAAATTATATATGGTTGACGACTATTATCTTTTGTAATATGTTTCCATTCAAATTTCAAAAATATTAACTATGTTGAATTTTCGTTTTCTATTTTAATTTATTTAACGCGTGTTAAAATATATCAGTGTAACATTAATTTTATTACATTTATGTTATTATTATACATCAAACAAAAATTATCTTTAAGAAATTAATTTATCCAATTCTCACGGATAAAGGTTTATTTTTAATAAAGAAATACAGTTTTTTTTTTTTTTTAAACCATCGTTTAATGTCACCGTAAAATGTCATTAACCTTAAATGTCTTTTGTAATTTAGTTTCGATGACTTTTGCCTATTGGGTGGGTGAAATATTATTCATTGTAAATAATTTGTGACACTCACTTTAGTCGGTCGTTGATGTTATATTTCATATTAAGCTTACTTACAACATAATTTAAATAGTATTTTCATTACTATTACATGATTATATATTAAAAAAAAAAAAAAAATTAAAATATTATATTTTTGAATTTTTCTTGATAGAGTTTAGTAAGTTTTCAATATTTTTGTGTATCTGTATACCTTGTAAATTATTATTTTGGTATTATTCTTATAATCATAATAATGTGGAATCAAATAACATGACCTTTCAATTTTTAATAGAACACACATTTTTAGGATTATAAATATTTTCATTTAAATAGATTGAGGTAAAATTGGTGTTTTTTGTATTTAAAAACCTGACTTTGATAACTATGACTTTGATAAGTACAACAAAATAAAGTTGAGATATTATGTGCAATAATTATACTTAATTATATCGTTTGAATAAATTAAATTAAATTAATTTCAATTTGTTATAAATTTGATACAAATTCATTGCATTTTTATAAGAACGTAATGAAAATTTTTATTTTATTATATCTATAAAAATTAAAAATTATATTTTATTATATTTATAAAAATTAAAAATTATATTTTATATAAGGTTCATAAAACAAATACTACACAATAATAAGAGAAATAATGGATTCGTTTAAATTAAGTCAAGGCTTAAATTCCAACTAATAATAAAAAAAGTAATGACAAGTTTAATGTAAAACTTTCATTTTTACATTTGAAAACTAACATCAGCTAACATTTAAATATTCGAAAAATGTTGCATTTTTTATTTAGACGTAATTTTTATTTATATATCTTCTTGTAGGATTTCTGCTTGGATATGAAGAGAGGAAAATAAAGTATTTGTTTGACATACAGAAAAGGAACGGTTTCTAAATATTAGCGAATTATTAAGTAAAAAAGACCCAGAAGAAAAAAAATTAGTTTAATTAGCAGGTGATTGTGTAAAATGTTTTCAATGGCTCGCATAATATCCAGAAAAACTCGCGAGCAATAATTTTTGTTTTCGAATGAGGAAGCAATTTTGTTAACTAACCTATATATAGGCTAGGCCGGAAATCGCAAAAATTGAATACCTTAATTTTCCTTCATTAATTTTAATATATTATTTACTTTTTATTACTTATTCTTATAGCCATATTACATATATTTATGACAAATCGAATTTAGCGATGAAACCGTGTTCTATTGTGCTTATACCGTCTTAAGTTTTTAATGTTTTTGCAGGTTTCCGGTGACGAGAGGAAACGTCTGTGCGAGCATGTGAAACCTTGCGATAGTGGCCTCACCGTCTATGGTTCGTTGACATATCAATTGAACCACGCCAACATGGAATCGACAGGCATATTCGATTTTATTATTAAGGCGCTGAGCATCATACACAGAACGGGTGAGTGAATTTAAACGTGTCCACACAAACCACCGATATATTTGCGAAAAGAAAATATTTTTATATCGATTATTGGAATCATCTTTTAGAGATCTTACAGCGAGTTCTAGTATTTAACCTAATCCTAACTTTAGATAATAAATTTAATTATTTTGATTTTTTTTTAATGTTTCTGGAACTTTTAACATTTCACGAAAAAAAATTGTATCTTATAGACTCATAGTATTTAATTTTAAATTTTGTCATAAATAACTTGTAGCTCCTTAAAACCGAATTTTTTGTATGATGTATACTGAAATACTCGTAACTTTAAATATATGTAATTTATGCCTACCGGGTGTTTATAAATAAATAATAATCATAATAAAATAACGAATCATCGGGCGATCGAGTCCAACGTCTAAAAGACGCGTACACATGAGCGAACAAAAATAACGAATGCTCACGTGTATATGTTTAGTGTACAAATAATACGTTTACAATACGTTTGTATTAAAATAATAATATGAAAAAAAAAATGACTACCTTTCCAGTATGCTGTACCGTACGTCTGGAAAGTTTTTTTATTCAGTTTTTATATTTAAAATATTCTGAAACTTTCTATACACCGCTCATACAGTGTTTGACATTTCAAAATTATATTTTATTCGTGTAGAATGGTTACACACTTTTTCGAAAGTGTTTTCATGTCTTACAATTTTACGACTATCATGTTATATAATATTATGACATGACTTATAGTCTAGAGTCTAGACTTCGAATTATATTTAAACGTATGTAGTATCATAACGGATGTATAAAATGTTTGTAATGGTAATAATACATTTACTGTCTGGAAAATAATTACAATTATGGCGAGAGTCCAGTAACTTCGGTCAACATTCAAAATTAAAACATTCACGGATCAACTGGTAGTGATTGCCGCAGCTGAACCAATATTAATACATTGATATTGTGTTAAATGCATTATTATATGTGGACCGGAGTAACAAACGTGATAATATCCATGATTTGGATTTGGAAGGAATCAAAAGCAGAGTGTAGCGTTTCCATAAGTATTCTGATTTATTAAATATTCCACTTTAAAAGCCCAAAGAGTCGACATTTCCTTTTTTATTTGGAATTTAGTTACCATAGCTAGATATTAACGAGTTGAAAATTAAAATTAATTTGTTGCGTTAAGTTAATATTAACTGAGTTAATTATTTATTGCTTTATTTTGGAACTAACTTTTAACTTAATAAGTCAATTTTTTAATATTTATATAACGTGTTATTTAAAGTTAATTTTATACAAAAATAAAAAAATCAAGTTTAATTTTTGTATAAAACAACTACATTTAATAAAAATTACAACAATTGTAATTTTTTTTTTTTTACTTCATTGAATCTTAATTTATCGTTTTCAGAAATTAAATATTAATCAAAAGAGTTCATTTAGAATGGAATATGGTTAGTAGCTTGGAGACAAAATGTCAGACCTTATCATAATTAAATAAAACCACCCACCCACCCAAATAAGAATAACACGCTCTCTAAACTTCTTAAACTTTCTGTGCACTGTACTATATTGACTGATAGTTTTTTTATAAAATTATAAATACTATTCGGTGTTTTTTATTTGTTGAGGTACTATAAGAAAAATAGAAAATTGTTGGTATCTAATTTTAGCTACAACTCATTTGTGCACATTTACCTTTTTTACAACTCATTTGTGCATAGTATACGAACAATGGAAACCTTTTTCCAAAGAAATGTATTCATGTATATAGTGTACATAACTGTGTAAATTCAAATTTAAGAATTGGTCATTACTGAAGATAGAAAATTATTATACTCAAATAATGTTTTCCTTCACCCTTTTAAAAACTTAGAACTTTCTGTCTCAAATTCTGATTTAATAAACTTTTCGGATTTAAAAGTATTGTTTGAGTGCCTTTCTTATGCAATATCGATAAGATATTCATTGTGTGTTTGTATTTGTAATAATATTATGATTTTCGTACCATCGTGCGTGATTATTATTATTAAAATGAAGTATGCTTAAAATTGTACATATAATCGTGGAAATAGTTTAATTTATATGGACAATTATAAAGAGCTAAAATGATAGGACATCTACTACGCCATGAGAGTTTATCAAAAACCGTCATAGAAGGCGACGAGGAAGACCAAGGATGGAGTATATGAAGCAAATCATAATTGACATGGGAAAGAATAGTTATAAAGAACTAAAGGAATTGAGTAATGGAGAACTGCAGCAAACCAATCCAAAAATTGAAGACGGAAAGAATGAAGGACAATTATGATTTTGGGTAATACTGTTTGACGGTGTGTGCAAAAAAAAAAAAGTATGTAAGTTATCACCAACAACGAAAAAACTGTTTTAATTCCCATTATAATCGTGTTAATATAATGCTATTTTTGTTTAAAGAATTTGGTTTTTTATTTTTTTTGTGCATTATTGGGTCGCATTATGTAGTTATGCAAAATTCCGATCCAAAAATTTTAAAAGTTATGAGTAGTTAAAACACAGGACGAACATTTAAGTAAATGTTTGAATATTTGCACACCAGTACAATTTTGATTATTTATTATATTAATAAATAAGAAAATCAGTTAACTAAAAAAAAAAAAAATATATCAATCACTTGGATTTTATATATTATGACGTCATGTTTTATAATTATATTTCTGTAGATGAGTGAAAATCAAAAAAAAATAATTAAAATAAAGCAAACTTTAAACAATGCATACAATTCAAATACTATTTAGAAATAAATACTATTTTTATTTAAATATAGGTAGTTTGTTTTTGTTTTATTTTTAAATTAATTCATAGCTGTATAAAATCTATTGTATTATAATATGATTCCAAAATAAAATAATAATAAAAAGTATTTAAAGTGTCTAATTTGGAAAACAATATTTTTTAAATATGTATAATTCATAAGATAGTTCTTCGTAAAGATTTTCCGGGTGTAAGTATAATACGCAATTAAATGTATAAAGCTACTAATAATATATTTTTAATATAATATAAAAAAAAATTTAAATAAAGTAAAATCGGATGATTGATTTTTAATGGTATTTTTATCGAGACAAGTTCGGGGAATAATTTCCACTTGCAAATATAAAGTTATTTACGAAAAAAATACTTTATCGATTTTTACCTACAAAATAGTTTCTATTTTACATTCAATTGAGATTGAACATTTGTGTTCGTACTTTTAAACTTAAAATTCCCTTTAATTTTCCATATTGAATTAGAATTAAGGTTAATGTGGCTCAACATACCTAATACGATTTTGTTTATTCGCAATCATATTGGAAAAATAAACGGTGAGCGTTTACTTTATTCTATTTTAATTTAGTTTTAAATTCAGCACCAATCTTATTATAAATATTTTTTTGAAAAAAAAAAAAGTTATGATTGATGTTTCATTAAATGTATGGTACCCATATTAATAATCATTCATAATGTTAATTTGATGAATCAGATTTAGTGGTCACCGAAACGTAATCACAAAAAACGTCGTTAGCATTATTAAACTTCACATCCACCACCGAGTGAACTTTATATCCACTGATTTCATCGAAACAACATTACTCGTCATCCGGTAGATTTGTAAAGTGCGTTCGAATAAACCACGCACTCGGATAAAAGGTATTCGAATTCCGTTTCGAGTCCTTTATTTATTCGACCGCTTATCTAATATAAGAAAAACGTTTTAAACGAGTGTTCGGAACACGAAAAGAAGTAGCATTCTTCGGAAGCACGACACTCCGGTAGCACTGCGACGTAATCGGAAAACGCATACCGTCTTACACTTGAACATCTATTGAACGTCCTCTTTGTTCCACGGGGCTCGAAAATTGCCAACCGACAGTCGGCCAGCAGAGAAATCCGTAAGTACACTCGTTACACTCTTGCGGTGATTCAATCTCGTCGTGCAGGCCCTGTCGACGGGACGGTGTGGCGTACAGGGTGGTGCTATACACCACGTATCGTTACCGTCGTTACTGTCGATAAAAGCCATCACGCGTCTCCGAATTCTCCGGCAAAAAAGCGAACACGGGATTTTTAAATAAAATTATTTAATTCGATCATTATGTCCGATCTCCCGCATTTATTTATTTCGAGATTAATAATTTCGATTGCGCTGTCGCGGAGCATTCCCGTCACGTTCGTGTACCATAACTACGGTAGGTCCCCGCATCGTTTACTGTGTTGGCGTCACGTATACCCGAACTTCCAAACGTTTTACCCGGTGCCGCCACACGGATTCGTTCGAACGAAATTCTATAAAATTACATCCCACTCTCACCTACACGGCGCAATGTGCTGCTGACCCGCTGCACGCTACCCGATCGCCGTTGTTCGCTTGTTTGCTCGCGATACATCCAACTGTTTTGGTCGGTGGTTCGGTCGAAAACTGGATTAAAATATGCGCATTATATCCACCCTCTGCTACTCATCACCATATTTGTGTCTGGCGAGGCCTTTGATTTGCGGCTTGTTGGACCACACGGTATCTCGTCCAAAGTAAATAAGTCACGAAATACCCGAAAAATCGGGTCGAAGGTACTTAAATAGGGCTCAAATACAATGGACCAAGTTATTATTGCTGTTATTTGTTATCTTGATATCAAATGGTCACTTCATAAATAACCAATGGTTTATAATTAATATGGTTTAGACGTTACCATGAAATTATTGCATATAGTCCGTGTAAGTAGCAATTAAGTTTTTTGTTATACTTGGAAATTAATCTCGATCTTAAAATTTATGTAAAGTATAGTAAATAAAAAAAAGGCTTTTAATTATAAAACAGTAATTAATATGTCTTGACGATAAAATTCATCAGATGAATAAGATTCTAGTGCTGAACCAGAAAATCGTTTGATATTGAAATTCTCATTGATTCAAATTTTGCTAATCATATTTTAGAAAATAATCATATAATAGATTTTGATATCAGTACAGACTTAGAAATATTGAATATCCAAAATAGCATTTACATGTTATTAGTATTATTATTATCATAATATTATTTTTATAATGTACTTATAATGATCAAAAAGAAACACTGACCGACACGAAGAAGAAGATGCACTTTGACAAGTAGACGATGGTATATAATAGTACGAGTATTTTCAATAGATCAGAAATAATATTAAATTTTATTGATAACAGGATCTATTACTGAAATAATCTGCAACCGGTACCTTTATTTTGTTTTAACAAAGGACTAGAACAGTTATTTTCTAAGAATTGGAATCGGAATTGGTAACAATAAATTCAATCGATTCCCGTCTCTGTTATAAAATGCTTCCATTTTACTCAATGACTTTTAAAATTACCATTTTGTAACTAGTCATTGCAATATTGTGAATTTTTACGTTTTGTTAGCAAATTAATTACAAACATCCATTTATAGTCACATATACAACGATTTATAGTTGAACAATGATAGTAAATAAAACAAAACACATTTTGACTAACGTTTGTCTCATGATAATTGAAATACATTAACGATTTCAAATAAAGGTATTCTAATTTTTAATATATGATACTTATTAACCAAATTAATTAGAAAACATATGAAATGTTTACATATTTTGTATTAAGAAATTGTTTCTTTTCACTTATCAGCCCTTACATTATTTTGAATTCTAGGTACAGGATAAAACTTTCTTTGACAGACAGTAATGTTTAATAGTTTACCATAAAATAATATTCTTGTATTTGTTCATTATATGTTTCAATACAAATCGTAAATATAAATTATTAAGTGTAAAATACAAATGACCTGGTCAGTCGCGTTCGAAATGTTTTATAGAATTTATTCTCAATGTTTGTGAAATGTGTTTAACGAACTTGTGCTTACTGAAAATAAATATGTAATACCTTCAATCATAATTAATTTATAAATTATTATTTTTTTTTTTTTTTTCATAAATCATTTTACTTTCAAGGGTCTATATCCGATTTTGATGTACCTACCATACGTTGTATTGTACTCCGGTTATAAATCCTGCATTTATCTACATACTGCATACTTAATGGTAAGGGTAGGAGGTCAAAAATACATGCTTTTTGTTTATTAAACAGAACATCTACTCTTACTTTAACCTCCATTATTTTAATCGATTGAATAAAAAAAAGAGAAGTTTATAAAACCAACATTTTTCAATAAAAGTTTTGACAAGGGCTGGCCACCCAATATCTTACCCACGCATTTATACTGCATACTAAATAAATATGGAAAACATTGAATTGAGTTCATGTTACTTTTATATGATTGAATTAAATTTACTTTATTATTTGAATGTGTTCGAATTGATTCCGTTTAGATAAGATAAGATAAGTTGATAACGATCTTACACCTTCCACATCATATTATACCAGTTAATCAAGATAAGATACTTATGTTAAAGCTTTTCAATATTCATTGGAATTGTGATAATTCGAATCAATTGGGAGCAAGAAAAAATTTCGAGATATCGAAAATATTTTTTTTATTTAAAACCCCGTAACTCAATTTTATAATTTTTTTCATTTATATATTTACTAACAATTATATGATATATGTAGGTATGTATATTATATTAAAATTTAAAAAAAGTATTCTATAAAAAAATATATAGTAATAAATATGTATACGTATAAAGTGTATGTAATAATGAAAATACAATGTAATAAATATAATAGAACTATTTTTTAAAGAAATTTGATATTTTTTGATTGTTTTTTATTGTTTGACCTATCTGTAAAGTCTTCTATAACATTTAGCGCGGAAAAAATCTCTTCTACAATTTCTCGTTGTTCTTGAATGTACTTACGTACAACCTGTAAACTGTCTAATCCCTGGGCAACAAATCCTCATCGTCATCAATATCCAACTCCTCCCCACTTAACTCGTTAGGCATTTCTTGAAACTTCAAATCTTATAGTATTTCATCATCAGTCGGATAATATGTTGTTACAACATCTGAGTCCACTTCAACAAAATTTTGGAATTCTTCTGTATTAGTCTCAGGAAAAAGTTGTTGGTATCGATCCCTCTCTATTGGATTTTCTTCTTCAACTGGTTCTTCCTCCATATATGTTATTATATAAATTCGAGTTATAAGCCAAAATTCAACTATAATTTCTTCGGCTTATCGATAAATTCGAGTTAGCGAAATTCGAATTATCAAGAAAACGTATCACACATATCATTTATTGTAAGGCAGGATCCAAGACATTCCTTCGAGTTATCGAAAATTTGACTTATACAGGTTCGATTTATCGAAGTTCCATTATATTATTGATTATTCTACATTACTAAATTTGATATTTTTCCCTTTATAAGTTTATGTAGATTTTAGGAATAGAAACAACTAAGTTAAAAGACTCACAGTGCAAACATGTCTGGATCAATGTTGGAATGGTATCGATTTCATTTGGGGCAAAGTTGGTATTGAACAACTTAGAGTTTGTCTAAGGAGTACAAGTTTGATTCTGATAAAATATAAATTTCAAGTATTGTTTTGGATTACCATTTACGAAAATACGAAATTCAATGTTTTACGGAAGATTTGATGGCAATAAAACCACGTAATGACAAACAAATTGACAGTATTGTAAATTACATTTTAAATAATTGCGTTAACGATGATGTTGCACAGTTTACCCACAATACTTGGAATTTTTGTAACTTTTCAGCAAGCTCTAATCGGTCCACTAACAGTTGTGAAAGTTTTCACGCAAAATTAAATGCATTTTTTTAGTCAAGATATCTAAATATTATTATTCTTGTTGACAGTATTCTAAGAATATAGTCAAAAGTACATATATAATATTACGAAGTAAAGTAACAAAAATATTATTTAATTCATTTAAAATTAAAGTGGATAAGAAGAATATTTATAGAAACAGGTAAACAAATATAAAAAAAACTAATTTTCAGATCTGAATTTTCAAAATCAGTATCATTTTAATTTTTATCAGTTACTATTTAAGAATTCTGTTTAAACATTCTAAAAAAATATTGATCAGACTTAACTTTGACAACCCAAAATTATTTAGGACTGAATTTAATTTTACCGATAAAAATCAACTACTGTAAATGATTAATAAATTTAAAAGATAATAAATCGATGGGCATACGTAAAGTGCGCCCGAAATTTTATCTATGTTAAAAAGTATAGTGTAAACTGCGCCCGACTTATTAACTTATTAAAGTCTCTATGTTTGACGATTATGTACTTTTTCAAATTTATCATAGACATTTTATTTTCGTCAAGAAATACCAACATGTTATCGAATATCTATATTACAGTAATACGACAACTGATGGTTATCACTACTTCCGGCATAGTTCTGCTAGTACCTATCATATTCATTTTAATCAGAAAAGTAACGATGGCTCAACAATTCATGTCGTAGCGCGAAAAATGCTTGAAAATTATTTCTAATTTTTAGTTTCGTAAAATTAATCGGCCTCTAAGTTCGCGTAAGATAAAGTGACGATGAACGGTCAAAACTTGCAGAGTATTTTTAAAAACGGCATGTGATGAGGACAGAATCACTGAACAAAGTTTAAACCATAACCACGAATCATTAAGTGATCAAAACCTTAAAAGAAATTCGTGACTGGTATCGTAAAACGCAAGGCGACTGAAGATATATGCACCTATATACCTATATACCTATTAAAATATTTTATAATGGTATTAAAAATATAGCAACGGAGCATTTACAAGTAAGTGATGTACGTAATATTAAAAGAAATATATATAATGGTAGAAGGAAAATATCGCCTCCATTCCTTAAATCAATTGAAGAAATTCAATTAATTCTTGTCGAACGTGGTGTTCAAACAAATAGAGATGAATTATTTTTATTAATAAACAACAAGGAGTTGAAATATATTGTTTTCAGTTGCATTTCTAATTTAAAAGCTCTTGCACTATCAAAATGGTTGTACATGGATGGTTCATTTTTATACTGCCCTAAATACTTCACACAAATGTTTACAATACGTGGTTTTATCAACGGCTACTACATACCACTCACCATATGTTTACTCTCCGATAAATGTACAATATCATAAACTAATTGCTTAAAATATATTTGTGAATATAGTTTTGAAAATAATATTATTATATCACCATCCGATGTTGTAATAGATTTCGAAAAAGCTATTTATTTTGCATGTAATACTGTTTGGCCTCAGATAAAGATGCACGGATGTCGTTTTCATTTAGCACAGTCTTGGAATAGAAGTATCCAACAAAATGGTTTAAGTGATGACACTATATCGCATCCACATAGTGAAATTTATCCAGACTGTGAACTTTGACGAAAATACATTAAATGGACATCCATTTCATGAAACGGACTTCTATTTCGTGAAATTGACAATATCTATGCACTATACTATACACCTATACTTAATATTGTGTAATTTGTGTAATTGTTATAAAACAACATTTTTATGTTATTTAGCAATAAATAATGATATTATATCATAGTATTATAATTAACTTTCTATATTGTTTTATGAACAAAATTTTAACAATTATATTAAATTACATTACGTTATTTTTTTATTTTATTTTTCGTATACCATCATACATATATTATATTTTATTATATAAATAATTATATTTTAACCAAATAATTAATTTATTGATTTAAATATTTATCTATTTTTACACGATGATTGATACAGATAGTACATAGATATTGTCCATTTAATATACAATCGTCAAAATTCACAATCTGGATGAACTTCATTATCTGGATATCCAATTCATGAAATGATTGATTTCACTATGTGGATGCGATATATACAATTGTCGATGAGACGATAACCGCAAACAGTCTAATCATTCGATTCAATAATAATAATGCAATCATTTTCCGTTAATAATGGTTTTCAAAGCGTTTCCCCCCCCCCCATTCGTTCACCAATCGAATAGAAACTCTTGAATTATCTGCCTTATCGTAAAAACTATACAATTGCCGCCACCCCCACTATTCATTGAATCGCACGTAAAATACAATACGCTGCTCGCTGAACCGTATAATATTGTCACAAAGTTTATATAATAAAATGTATAATTTATACGTAAATGTTAATACGGTTAACCATGAGTGCATTTCAAATATCATTAAACGGCGGTGCGATAATAGTTCCGCGCGTCTATACCAATCGAGTTTTTTATTTCATCGTTATTTTTGATTTTATATTTGTACGCGGGAACATTATATTTACGCGATTTGTATACGCATTAAAGTTAGACTATTCGAAAACCATGTGTTGTATTTTTTATAAATTCGAAGTAAAAAAAAAAAAAAAACGATTTCACCGTTGAGCTCCGCGTTTTTTAGCATCATTCAGTTTTTCGTTATTTAACGTTCGTCTTTTCGTTTTTATACATTTTGTCGAGAGTTTTAAACTATTGGAGGTTGTTTGCTGAACGTTCGTTCATATCTGTCAATCAAGACATCTTAAATTATTGATTTGTGTTTACCGTGTTTCTATTTCCAATCGAACTAATAGAAGTATATAGATTGCATTTTTTCTTAATCTATTCGAGAAAATAATTGTATCACTTCAAAATATCAGATATTATTAGTATAGCAATAAGAACGCGTACTCTTATACCCAGGGATGAATTTTAAATTTTTATGGCTCAAGGCTAATATTTTTTGCCGCTCATCTCTGAAATGTTAGTCTACTATGTCATTAATTATTAAAATATATGTGTATAATTTATAAAAATACATTAAACATGTATTTAATACGAACAATATATTTTATTAAAAAAAAAAAAAAGAAACACTTATAATACAAATATCTCAAATATTTATGATTTATAACTTTGGTTATGAAAAAATTAAGATTTATAAAAATCAATTAGGTCCTGAAAAATTTTACGACGGGATTTTATACATGCAAATTCATTTATAATTAATAAATAACAGAAAAATTAATTATGAGGATATGATCTTTATATTCTCATAAACAATTTTTCTTAACATTTCATTTTCAATGTTGAGAATAGCTTAATTGTTAATAATATGTTATATAATATTCTGTTAATTGTGATAGCAAATAATTTTTAATACTTTTTAATATTTAGGAAGATCTTTCAGCAGAACATTTTGAAGCTGGAAGGCAAAAAAATATTCTTAAAATTATGTTTAGGTAAGGAAATAGACCACTTATATTATTTTCCATTAAAAACATACTGATTTCTATTACTGTATGTTATTTTTTTCTTATGGCGAAAAACTACTGTATGTGGAATTTGATGAATACTTAAAAGGTAGTTACAGAAATGACATTCATTAGAAAAAATTTCATCTAAAACTTTATTATATTATATAAATATAAATTTATATTATAAACAGTTCAGATTTGGATTTATACAAAGTTGGTTATGATTTACTTGGCAAATTGAAGGTTGATGGATATAGATTACAACAAAAAAAACAGAAGTTATATTTGCGATTTCAGAAATTATTTTTTGTTCATTTTCTAATTTAAATTGAAAGCTTTTGATAAGTTGAATCACTTATACGTTTGTCGACATTACTCATTTTAATTAACATGTTTCATTGAATATATTGACATTATAAAAATTACATACGAAAAACAAATAAACAATCAAGTGAATCTGATTAACGATTTGTAATCGATGAATGTTTGTACATAACAAATAAGAATAATCTATGCCTAATTTTGTACATAACAATAATAATAATTTTATTATAAAATACATGTATAATTTTTTAATTATAATCATAATAATTGATGGTTGATTGAAAATCGACAATTATCTGTATGATTATTTTAAAGAATTCGGGGGAAAAATATTAATGTTCCACTAAAAACGGATAAGTTTGAATCAAATATATTTCTGCGACATGGTCTATGCTTTACTATTGTTCTTATACAGCTATATTTTCTTTTAAATTTACTTTGTATACATATTAGGTATAAAAATAATTAAGTAAATCAAAGTGATCACTTTTATGGTACATAAAATAATTTTAAATAAAATCTAATTCTGTTTTTTTTTTTTTATCACTAAATTTCTCAAAATTTAGTCACCCTTCGAAATTTGTCTCTCAGGTCTATAGTCCTTATTAGACTTAAACAAAAAATACACTCCTGCTTTTATTATATATTGTATCATGTGAAAATGGATTTTCAAAAATAATTTTACCTAAATTCGATCTGAGGTTTATTTACAATTTTAATTTCCAAAATTTTTCAAGAACCTATGTCCTCAATATTATAAGGTCTGAAATTTTGCATATTGTGGGTTTTTTTTCAGTATTATTTTCTTGAAATCAATAATAACTAATAATGTAATAAATATAATATCGTTTATTGTGTAAATGTTATTTATTAGGATATTTTTGTTACGGAATCGTATGTGCAAAAAGTGTTTGTTAAAATATGACTTTATGTAAACAATTTACCTCTTTCGTTTAATAAATTGATTTTTTTTTTATTTTATTTTAAGTTTAAAGTAAATAACTTATATTAGTTATATATTTTATCAAAAGAGGGCAAGTTTAGGAAAAAAATTAACCTGAGTTAATTAAGTCGTCAAGTTAAAATATTAATCTTGAACGAAGATTATATTTAACTTGTCAAGTCTAAGTTAAGACAAAGTAAAATATCGATTTGGCTCAGTTGAAAAATTTAATTTTTTTAAATTACAAAATATACTTTAATTTTTGAGGTAAGAGTTTGACAAACTGCCAAAACCCTAAATAATTTAAAATTGAAAACTCAAAAATAATACAACGATTATCTAAAATCGAAAACAAATTATTGTTTAAATTGTTTACGATTTTCACGATAATCTATAATGAGTACTGTCAAAACTATGTATATCATATTATATTTATAGTTTTATAATATAATCATAACTATAGATGAATTAAGCCATTCACAGATTGTTGAAATACTGCATTTGATAATTTTTACAGTATTTTACATTTATTTTAGTAATCGTTTTATTAAAACTGTCAAACATTATATACGATCGATTTACATCAAAAGTAAATAACTGAAAGTCAGGCATTATAAAGTGTTTTCAATTAAAAGACACTAAACATGAAAATCAACGTTTACGAATATTTAAATTTCTATGAATATAAACAGTAAAGAGAAAAATCAGCTTTAAAATTGAACAATATCAATAATAAGAAAATTATGATCCATTGTTGTTGTTAAAATAAAATTTTAACAAAGAACAGAAATATGTGTGTTTTTATAATCTGAATTATTTATATAAAAAATATTTTTAAAAATATATCATGGAATTAATTGTAAACCTCGTATGTTGATTTAACTGAAAATTAATTTACAAATAAATTAAACTTATCTATACAAATAAAACAAAATGGGATTAGTTACACCATTTATAACTCAAAGACGGCTGAACCAATTTTGATGATCTCTAATTTGTTGAATTCATCTACACCTAGAATAGCAGAATAACTATTAAGGTATTTCGGACATAGGTTTTCCAATCACGTCGATTTTGTTTTAGTTATATGGTTAGAAGAAAATTATTATTAAAAATTCTGTGACCTAGAAAATTCAATATTTTCCAACAAAGTCATAATGCAAATAGACTTCGTAACATTGCGAATAAATTCACTGAAAAAGAATGAGAAATCATACGAAAAGAGCGTCTCGTTAGTATGGCCCGACTTCGTGCTTCTCAAACACAAGAGCAAAGAGAGGCACCCCATGAAACGACTCGGTTGACAATAAGAAATTGTTGAGCTCATCGCACAGATCAACAACGAGATAATCTTTGAAGCGCAAAAATAAATGCTTCAAGTGTTGATTTGAATCGAGCAGCGTTTCTATTCGATTGCACAATTGATAACAGTTCGCATAATTTCGTTCGCGTTCGTTCAATGTACGTTTGGGAGTAACGTTGCCCATTCAAGTTTGCCAGAGAAACGCCTGGACTGTGTTGTTTTAATGACAAAGTGAAATTTTACTTTAAGGAAATTTGGAAGCTATTCATGAGAGATCAGATATTGCAGTGGCAGTTGCTTCTTCTGAAATAGCACTCATATATTAAAATGATGCCGTATGGCTCATTCAGCGTTAAAATTTCTGTTAAACCTTGTAACTGTTGAACAACCGACATTCTGAAACACTCTACAATGGTTAAAATTTTAGTAGCATCTAAAATAATCTTATGGGACGAATGTACAATGGCGCACAAAAGAACATTGGAAGCACTTGACAGAAGATTGAAAGATCTGCGCAACGACTTGAGATGTTTTGGAGGCGCAATGATTTTACTGTCATGCGATTTCCGCCAAACACTGCCACTCATTCCAAAGTCGACTATCGCCGATGGAATAAATGTTTACTTCAAATCATCATATCTGTGGTGCTATGTGAAGAAACTTCAGCTGTCAGCAAACATGAGAGTTGCATTGCTGAACGATCCATCTATTTAAGATTTCTCTAAATAATTGCTGACTATCGGTGATGGCCGTGTTCCTGTCGATGGATCAAACAGATTGATTTCATTTCCTCCGAGTTTTTGCAATTTTGTCTGATCGAAAAACGAGCTCATCAACAAAATGATCCGAATATTTTTACTAATTACATAAATAATGAATCGTTGAATGAGGAATCAATTTTAGCAGCTAAGAATAAAGATGTGAATGACTTAAACTTTATAACTCAGAATCAAATCGTTGGTACTCTGCATTCATTCAAGTATGTTTACTGTATAACAAACGAAGATGAAGCCACCAACTAAAGCTGAATCCAACTGAATTTTTAAACTTCTTGGACGTATCTAGCTTACCATCGCACAATTATTCACGGCTAGTTCACGTGTCCGGCAAAATATCTCCTTTTTTGTTACTTAAGTACACTTAAGTGTAACCCATGCAGCAAAATACATAGCTTCATCAAAGAAAATGTCTTGCCAACTCACCATTGAAATATTTGATTTTCGTAGTGTTATTAAATCTTTATTTTTTTTTTTATATATATAATCCTAATAAAATATTGAACTTAATAAATTGTTTGTATTCATTTTACGTTAATTAATTACCTTAGTTAAAATCATAAATTAGGTTTATCACTACATTCATTGACTATTAGGCAATACGAAGTTAGCCTAAATTAGCTAGTTTCGTATAAAACGTATTTAACCAAGCCAAGTGAAATATGGGTTCTAGAATATATTTCATAATTATTTTTACAAAAATAGAATAAAAATTTACTACTTACATATAAAATTAATACAATCAATTCAATTTTTTTTTACATTACCCTTAATTTTGTGATTAAAACATAATTTATTTTAAACTACACACGAAATAATAACTTTGTGAAAACAAATATTCGTTACAATTATTTCTGTATGAATTGTATAAAGATCAAATATCAAAATATTAGGGTTTAATAATAAATTTTTTTTTTATATTTTGGATTATCATAAAATTTTTTAAGAGATTTAGATTGGGAAAAAAAAATAATCTTAGAACTTTTATTTAAATTTGAATTGCATTTGAAGTAAAAGACGAACAGGTGATTGTAGCCTATGGGCTATAATGTACTAAACTATACAACTATAATATTTTTTTTTTTTCAGCAACCAACCATGCATATAACGAAATGGTTATTAAACTTCGGTTCTATATATTAGAGACTATTTTGCTTACATCTGAGAACGTTGTAAATGTCAGTAAAATGTCGGTTCGTAAAATTGTTCGAACTGTTACTGAAGATCAAAGACTGCTCGGTATTATAATTTCAGAACATTTTTGTACTTTTCAACCAAACTTATATTAAGTTCACTCCTTCACTAGCAACATTTCTTGAATGTGATTTGTCTTAGTTTTTAATTTTAGACATTTTATAGTACTATTTAACTCTATTTAAAATAAACTGAATTATAAACTAGTATAATTTAATATTTCAAGGGTTTGACTTACATTTTTTTTTATTAAGTCTAATGGAAAATTAACATTTATACCAACTGACAATTGTACAAAGCATTTTGATTGTCATTAATTAATAATAATATATTAAAAAAATAGAAAAAGAAAATAATTATTTATCCACTAGACAACAATTTACTACCTAAGTATAAGTAATAAAATATATATATATTATTTATCAATAAGATAAATTTCAATATTCAATACAAATATATTATGGTACTTTTATTATTTTATTTTAACCAAGTATATATTATTGCATATCTTGATTATACTTGGTATCGATGGAAAAGTTAAATAGGTTAATAAGTTAATAAGTTTAAATAAGTTAATAATAAGTTAATAAGCGTGTCTGAATTAAATAAAATATAGAAAGTATTATAATTTAACACAAGTTACCTATTTCATTAAAGATACTTGAAGCAACGTACATTTTAAAATTCTTACTTTTTTTAAAGAATCGTATACGAATAGAGTTTTTATAAGTTTATATTCAATTTACCTTAGCTTTGAAAAACTATCTACTTATAAAGTCGAAAAGTCCTCTTTAAAGCACTTTCCCTATATGATTTCCATTCTAAGAAGATAGTGCACAAAACTTTACGATGAGTTTTATTATCAAAAAGTTTAATCACAGGAGAACAAAAACATTATTGTGCAACCAATAATACACTACACTACTTGTTTTAATCGGAATCTAAAATTGTTATAATATTAAATACAAATATGATTGTTAAATAGTAAATTCAGGGCGAATGCAAATGCAAAAAAAGAAAAATAGTTCTAATAATAAAAAATAAATATATTTATCACTCTGAAAATTGGTTTAACATGAGAGCAAACATATTTAATGATTAAAAAATATGTTTATAATATAATGTCAATTTTATAATTTCCATTTTGAATAAATCTCATGGATCAAAAGGCTTATACAAAGGGTGAAACAAAAACTGTTGACGGTTAAGTTTAGTAGTATTATTTAAAAAAATACATGATTATCTTTTAAATTAATACAACACCTAAAATACTTGTTTCTAGTATAAAATAATTACTATTGTAATTACTGATAATATTTAGTAATAGATGGGCACAAGATACCTTTACATAAAGAAAAGGGGAATAATTCAGTAAAAACATAATCATCTCGAACAGTAATAAATCTAAGTAGTAAAACTTAGGTACTAGCATTGTTATCTATTGAAAAATAGTTTTAATATATCTGAAAATAAAACACACCAATGCAATAATTGCATTAGTACATTTTATTATTTTTTTAATTATTTTAATAATTATAATGATACTGTTACCTACAATCTAATTTAATATAGAATTATTTACTTAAATTACGTTTTTTAATAATAATTCAATTTGAGTTGTTAAAAATAAAATACACACACGATATATCCGTACCCCGAGTATATAAGATTTCTGATGTGATGTAATTATTATAATTATGGAAGTTAAGATTAAGGTTTTTGATGAATTATTATACATGTCGTTAGATAGTTATTGTTTATACTTCTACTGTATACGTGTAATTATGTATATACTAATATATTGTATAACGTTAACTAAAAATAAAATAAAAATATGAAATATTGTAAACATTATTTTAATTGACATACTGTTAAATATGTTCCATTTTTAGAATCACATATTTAAAACGCTATATTATTATACATCGCATAGCAATCAGAACCACTATTTCAATGTTTTCCGTAAATCTTCTACTGGCTAGAGATTAATTGCTACTAACAAATATAGTATGGGATCCCACGAGATTCCATGACATAGTTCTCACGGTTAGATGTTGTGGTACATATTTTATTAGTTTCTGCGATGAATTAACCTGAGAAGGATTTTAACTACCGAACCGTAAATACACCGGTCTAGAGAACAATTCAAATCGCTCTCGAAGGACTATACAATTTGTATTTGTAATTCATTCTAAACTATTGGCTAAAGATACAATATAAATAGTCTATATTTTTATTTCTTATAAAATGTGTTTAATCATCATAATAATGATGTGAAAGATATAATAGAATTAGAACAGTAAAAATCAGTAAAATAAACTCGAGTGATTTACATATTATATGTACAGATTTATAATAAATGTGAACATAATATATCAGGGGTAGCTACAACGAAGTTTGTGAACTGCATGTGGCTTTTAAATCAGTTTCGTTTCGACTTAAAGTAAAATTAATTAACATAATTTCATTTGAATCTACATGGCATAGGTTATAGAGTAATAATATATTATAGTGTTACAATATATTACATAATAATTATCAGGGCTGGATTAAGGTTTTTGCCACCCATAGGCTGAACAAATGTTATTACCTAGTTTACTTATTAATATTTTACTTTTAAAAGTGATACGTAAAAGACCTATTGAGTGTCCACATACTCGTATATATTAGGGCATTTCGTTTTAAATTTGTTATGCTACCTAATTACAAAAATTAAATATTTAACTGATACATACCTTAAGGACTTATTAATAAGGACTTATAATAAATTTATGTACAAATAAAACCATCAATAAATTTTATTCGATTATAGGTTATTAAAATATGACAATAATGTACACCAAATATAACATTCTATAAGAAATTATTTTAGTTCTGACATTGTTTTAATATTTTATAATTTTTTTTACTGTTAATTTTTGATTTTATCAATTACAATTGATATGGCCGCGTGTTTGACATGACTGCTGTACATTGTTTACTATAATAATTATTATGAAATTTACGATGAAAAATGTAAATAATTTTTGTTTTATTATATAAAATAAACAAAATTAAGTTAAAATGTATTTATGTGATAAAATAATATTGACAATAAAATAAATAACAATATATGTACTCAATTTTGGTCGCGATTAATTTTGAACCCTAAATAGGTATCGATATTGTTTTACATCGTACTGTGTCCAAATAACATGTTTTTATACTTTAAATTTAAAAATAATATCTTAACGTAATTAATGCGTCACACCATAAGAAAATTTGCTTTTCGTTTCAACCTTTTAAATTTGCCGCTCTTTAATCTTTGCTACCTTAGGCTAGAGCCTAACCAGCCTAATCAGTAATACGGCCCTGATTATTATTATTAATTCAACTTAAAAAAAATGTAATTTTATTATTATTATTAATGCGAAGGTTTATACATTTGTTGTATTGTTATTGTTTATTATTTTATATTTTTGTATATAATTCTGAATTTTCTAAATGACATATAATATTATAAGTACAGTATATTATATTATAAGGCATGTGAACAGTCAACAATGAACACTTAAAAAAGCACTTATTATTATTAATTATTCTAATGATGTTCATTATTAAATTAAATAATTAAATAAATATAATGAAATTATAAAATTTAAAATGTGTCTTCATTTTAGAAACATCTCTTAACAATATGATTCGTTTAGAATTAGTTTTATACATTAGAAACTCCCGAAATTAAGGTTTGTGTCCACTCCTGTAATATATGCATATGATTATCATATAATAACTAAACAATATATAGCAACACATTGCATTTATGAAATATACATTTTTAACAACTAAATAAGGTCAGTACAAAATATAAAAATATAAAAATATAAATTAAATTAGATTAGTCAAATTGTTAGTAGCTAATATGGTTGAATTTTCTAACATAACCGTTGGTCAGTTTATCCCGAAAATATCTTGTGATGAGTGTAGTCATTAATATTCTAATCTTCTACGGGACTTGATTTCGTGCGATATCCTTTTGACGATATTAAATTAGCAACACCAGTTGTACCGGCCTTACAATAATTTTACATACATCTGAATATGTCTATACCACAATAGAGTGTAGGCAGTGGTAACTCCTGAGAATCACATACGGTGCTGCATAATTAATTTGTAAGATACCCATGTAGATGGGTAAAAAATTATTAATTTTGCTATAGGTCTAAGTATATTTAATTTTTTTAATTTTAATAAGCTCTTTGTCACGATAAAATATAAATAACTTATAATGTATGAAACACAAACACAACATTTTTATTTTCACGATTGACGTGATACGTGGAGCGATAAAAATAAATCCTGTGCATACACATTGTGTTCCAAACTACACATGTGTACGAGTATCGTGTATGTATTACTAACCGACATGTCTACGAATGTAGCTAATTTTTGTACGGCCGCGCGGAGCACAATGAATGTGTGCTTCGCTAATTATTTTATCACTTACCTATAGGGATACCTTCTCAACACGAAAAGCTGAAAAACTTTTTTTTTTTAAATAAATATTTTTATTAGTGGCAGACTATGTGCATAATATCCAATCATAATTTACTACAGGAATCGTAATAATTTTGTGTATAACTTTTTTTTGGTGGTTCACGTGCTAATGTTCACCATAACTCGAGCCGTTATTGAGTGCGGGTACACCCATTATATTTATAAGTTTCCGATTACCCTTTGAGAAGTGTTGGTCATTGCAGCTATTAACATGTTTAACATAACAATGACAGATATAGTTTCGAATAACGAAAATAAAAGTGCGTCAACCGCTTGAGTGGAATAATGATTGCTAGCTACAATTTCCTTATTCTTGTTATCGTTCACAGTTGTCTCGATTACCACCGATCAGTGGATGACGTCATAAAAAATATGCCCCAAAAAAAGGGTTTCAAGGCGGAAAAAATGTCAATGAACGAGTCTTCTTGCGTGATTTCAGAGCCGATGACCGGATCGATTTTCACCATGCCGTTCTAATACTGGTAAGATCTACATAAACCAGCAGTGAAAGCCAGAATGATGATACCAAATAGTATTGCAAAACGAGAAAAGTCAGTAGTCATTTTTCTTAATGACACTTGCATAGGACTCAGAGCGTAACTAAGCTGACATAACAGTCGTAAGTATGACACAGCAAGCTACCCTTCGGTGGCCAGTCTCGTATCCAAGGGTTACCATTATTTGCGTTCCGATATCTTATACAGACCATCGTCTTCGGCTTGCAAATTTAAATAGATTATCCACTAGCAGACGAATATCGTGATCAATATGGTAGTTGCAAGCGACCGTAGATATTCTATAACATGCTGAAATACCTTTTAGGTTCATGAACTAACATCAGTTTTACCGTACGGACTACCGTATAAACGAAAAAAAACGTAAACAACGAATGCGTTTCTAAGACTAAGTCCAAAGAATCTTTTATAGATCTTGCTTTGTACAGCTTATTTCAAGAGTTAGAATTTTTAGAAAAATGACGTGCAATGATTAATAGTTAATCATTCGGTTCACAAGTAGTGTATAGTGACGACCTTTCTTCGAGAACGGTGATATCAAGTGTAAGAAATACATAATCGGTAGTATAATCATCCGCAAGAGTATTACGAAAATCTTGTACACCGCAATGAATCGTCTCCATTCGAACCAATTATCAGACCATGATGCTCCAGTGTCTGTTGTACGTAAACTTGAGCTACAAACTATTTTTGCTTAAGGTTCATTGCCATCACTAGTCTATAGCACGAAAAAGTGCCAAAAAAGCTGCATCCTACTTTCCACCTCATTAGGAGATCAACAAAAACCAATCAATTGGATGGCGAATATTCGAGTCTCTTAATACACCTGCTCGTAATCGGATTTAAATATTCGGTCCACGTATCTATGATCTCACAGTATCTTGCTGACCTTAAATGCTGTGAGGATTGAGTCTTGTGATGTTAATGGGATGTATAACGGATTGTCGAGTGCTTGGAACATGGATAGTTTAAACTCAGAGGCCCCTAGCCCGTTATTGAGTTAAGCCAACGACTTGCATATCTACTCACGTAAAATAAATACAATAAACTGATGAATGAATGTAGTAGACTGAACTAACCTCTGCATAAATACCGTGATTTATGGGATAATAATAGCGTATGACTACGTTTCAACAACAAACTAGTTATTTTAAAATGTGTTCCATTGTTAAACGAAATTAAAACGATTTCGTCTGTAAGTCGTAATTTTATAGCTCAAAATTGCAAAAAACTAAAAATTTAGCCGATAATTTACTATAAATAGTTAAAAATATAATTTATTGAAGTATAATATAATTTTGTTTTTTAAGATTTTTAAATGAAATAAAATAGTATTTTAAAATATACCTATTTATTATACTAAAAATAAAACTAATTATTATGATGTTGAAGAATTTTTTTTTTTTTAATTTGTTATAAAACATGTTAAGTATACGGAGGAAAAAAATTTTAGTTAATTTAAAAGAAGTAGATTACATTACCTAAACTTATAATACCTGATAAAATTTTAATTTATCTTATAAATATTTATTGTTACTATTAATTAATCATATATAGTTATAGATTTGTATTTTTTTATGATTTCAGTAATAGTGAATTTGTATTTTTTTATGATTTCAGTAATAGTGACGGTTATATTGTCTATTCTAACAGTGGTGCCTTTAATCATGTTCGTTGTTGGTAAGTATTGTTTTAAATTTTTTATAACTTTAAATAAAATTAACTTCGTAAGCGCCAAATCTGTGGTTAACTATCACAATATGCTAACGTTACGTTAATTTGATATACAAATATCATTATAATTCTTAAGTTTATGCTGTATTTGAATCATATACCATTCATAAATAAATCAATCAAATTAAAATTTGAATTCTGTAATTTATTAAATATTTTGATTATTATTTGTTGACAATAAAATCTTACGAAGACTTTAAGTAATCTCATGATTTATCGAAAAAAATAGTATTAGACTAATGATGCTCTATATTATTTTTATCGTTGCTTCTTATGGATACTTAGTTATTTTAGTATTTATAGAATAAAAGTGAATCGCAGATAATATTGAAACACATTCGTTATTGAAACAATAATATTAGAAGAAATCAGTTTTATCTCTAAATTAAATCATGTTCAAAAATCTTTTTAATGTGATGATATTGTTTTATGTTATATATTTATAATAGTGTACTCGAATATAATTTATTTTTCCGAATACTATAATAATATTATAAATTTATTACAGTTTATAATATGTTTGCATATAATTACTAATGTTATATCTACTGTATGTAGTTGAAATACTGAAGGTAAGAAAAAGTTAAAATATAAGCTGCTTAAATCTTTCAATATTTATCGATGAACTCATACAACTCCAATCTATAGTTAATGGTTGTTTATATAGTAATATTTATATAACGAGTATATGCGACATACGCAGTGGCGGATCCAGGGCTTAGTTGTGCAGGGAGTAAAAGTCCCATATCATTTACAACATATACACAATTTCTTACAAATTTATATTTTATAGTACATCTTATAAAACAAAGTCTAAACGTCGCTGTTTTTTATTGGCGAAACAGTCAATGTACCTAACTGTAACTGTAACTCAAGAAATATGAATATCTATGATGACATAAAATATAAGACAATTTGGGCATTGGGGGGGGGGGGAAATGCCCCTATTGCCCCCCCCCCCCCCCCCCTTGGATCCGCCACTGGACATACAGGCTATTACTTAATTTACAATATACTCTTGGGCATTTATACGTTTATTGCTTCACAAATACGGATCCATAGTTATAAAATATATATAGATAAGTAAAACAGTTGTATAATTAAGTCGATTTTAAAATTCTATACCCAAATAATTATTTGTGATGTCTTTTAGTAAAAAATAACACCGAACAGGAAAAAGTTGAATTGTCGATGCAGTACACAAAGCTGTATTATTAATAATTTTAATTTAAAAACAGTAATAAATCAACACGGTTGAAAAATTATTAGAAAAAATTAGTTCAGTTAAAATAAAAAAAAAGAACCGGATGGGCCTCGCTCTGCTGTACACTTGGGGGTGGATTGCGACTCTTCATAGGATAGGTCATTATAATGGATTTGTTAAATTTGAATTCAATGATAGGTATCATTGTATACGAAAAACGATTCTGAACGGAGATGATATGTTAGTCTAGAATATAATACAATGTTATTTATAAATATTATATAAGTATATTTTATTTTTAAACGAAAAATTTAGAAAAACCGAAAATTTAAATTGTCTATAAATAAGTCAAAATATGCCAAAATACTTTGAAATTTTAACCATGTATAGAAAACGTCAATATAAAGATTTAATGATAATTTCAAGTTGTTGCGGTTTTTCGTTTTTGAGTTAGGGCATTTTAAAAAAACCGATATCATTTGTCAGTCTAGAATATTATACATTATATTATATTTTACATGTAATTTTATGTCAATATTCGATGTTCAAACGCTTATAAAAAAAAATTGTGCCTATGGATTTTAATAATTTTTGAATGACATTAAGAACTACTTCTGTGGAATCTTCTATTAAATTTTCAAGTATTTTGTAGGAGCCAAATTTTTTTTATCACAGATTATAAAAAAAAAATGTAAAAAAATCGAATATTTTAAATGCCTATAAGTGGCTTAAAAATCAATATAATATTTTGAAAAAAATATGACATAAAGGAAATACCAATCTTAACAGCTGGTAGAAATTTCAAAAATCTGCGACTTATACTTTTTGAATTATAAAAAATATTTAAAATCGTTTGAGAATAAATCGCTATTTTATGCAATTTCGTAAATATTTAAATTTCAAACAGTCATAAAATTTTTTCCTCTAATTCCGGTAGAAATTTTTTTAAAGATTTTTGAAGAGTAGCTTATACATAACCTCGTGTTAAAATTTTGAACCTTAAGTATGAACAGAAAAAATTTTATGAATTTTTATCTACAAAATAACTTGCAAATTATCGTGATTTTTACATATTTCGTATAAATTGGAACTTTGAGCACTTATAAAAAAAAATTGTGACTTACGATTTTAGATTTTTTTTTATCAGTTAAGGAACAACTTATAAGAAACCTTGTATTAAATTTTCAAGATTTTCTAGGCAGCCAAAAAAATTTATCGTTATTTAAAAAAAAAATACTTAAAAAAATTGAAAATTTCAATTGTCTATAAATAGCTTAATAAAAGTCAAAATACTTTAATGGTGTATAGAGAACGCTAATCTTAACATTTGGTGAAAATTTCAAGTATTTACATCGATTAGTTTTTGAGTTATAGCAAAATAAAAAATTTGATTATGTCGAAAACTAGTTTTGCGTAAAAACTCCCGTTTTTCCCAAATTTTTTTATGGTTTTTCCCGTCTCATTTAAAAAATATTGGAAATTTTTAACTTTTGACCCCCCAAAGTACCAAATAGATTCACTTTCCTTTCAGAAAAGTTGCTACATAAGGCAATCGAAGCATTTTTACTGCCCCAAAACGTGTCGACAGACACAAAAAAAGAAAAAAAAAAAAAAACACACATCATTGTAAAATCAATACATTCTTCACTCCGTTCAGAATCTAAAAAAAAAAAACACACATCATTGTAAAATCAATACATTCTTCACTCCGTTCAGAATCTAAAATGAAGAAATATGGCTATTGGTTACAAAAATAGATTATTTTTACGATAATTATTATTACACGCGATATCCACAATACTATATAGTTGGTTACCAAAATATCCTAGAATGGACCATAGTTCACAATTAAAATTCGCCAACCATCTTGATTCTTAAATATATTAGAACTTTATTTTTGAAAACGTCCAAGAATTTGTTAAAGTTCGTCCCTAACGTTAGTTTTATACTTCGTTTTGATTTATTTCATTTTTGATAAAAATGTGTTCACACAAATAAATGGAGCAAATTATTGAAATCGTTTCATGCCCACATTTTTTAAGATTTGGATTGATATCGACAAAATATTAGTAAATTTGGCGGCCAAGACAGTGGCGTCATTTGGGGGGGGGGGGGCAAGGTGTGCATTTGTCCCAATCAGATTTTTAAAGCAGTCCGATAGGCCGATTCCAGGTTGTAGTTTTTAATCATTATAGTATTTTATTTACGTAAATACATGCCTATTTTTATAATATTTTCAGAAAATATTATACCGTGAATATACTAAGAAATTGTTGTCACATATAGTTTAATAAACTAATAATATTTACGTTAATCAATAACAATTGTCATAACAATTTACAGAGTTTTAATTAGTATAGGTGTATAATTGTTTTTATAAAATATCTACTTCCTTAAATTTGCAATTGATATTTTTATCTAATAAAAAAGGTTTTAAGGGGATTGGAAGCGGCGATTTTCTGTCTTTGCCTAACACACGCGTAACATAGCATTATAAAAGTATTTTATTTCCAATGAACCGATTGATATAATAAAGTGATAAGAATTATGAAAACAGATATGAATTTGGCATCAAGTCTACTTTCGATCGACTTCCTCACATTTTTGATATTATTTCTCCAAAATCTTAAAAAATATATATTAAATAAAAGTAATTAGAAAAAATAACATATTTTAATGTTTGGAATAGGTTAAATTAAAAAATCAAAATTTAGAAAAGTCGATCTAAGAAGATTTGACGATCAATTCATATTTGTTTTCATAATTTCTATCGCTTCACTAGATTAATCGGTACGTTTGAAATATAATACGTCTATAACCCTATGTTACGCGTGTGTTAGACAAAGGCAGAAAATCGTCACTTCCAATCCCTTAAACAATAAAAGAAAAAAATATTTAATACATAAAACAAGTGAAGTGGATATAGTAATTTGAATTGTAAGTAAATATAAGTATTTCCTTACGAGCAAAGCGAGGATTTTTTTTTACTAATTTGGGCTGGTCAAAACCTTTGCTCCCCTCAATTGAAAACTGAAATGACGCCACTGGGCCAGAGTTGAAAAACTTGACGGATAGCAGATTAGAAACGCCTGCTCTAAACTATAAATTATATCAAAAGTACTTAATATACAATAAGAAATATACTGTAAAGCTGACTGTTAATTATTTAAGACCAATTTCGTGAAATTAATAAAATTACTATATATATATGTAATTGTCAATTATTTTAAACAAAAAAACCACCGTTAATTTATATTGACATAAAATAATATCATCATAAAATGTTATCTAAATGTTTACTTTTTCTTCGCTCATTATTTGCTGAGTAAGACTGAACCTTAAAGGGACATAATTGATTTTCAGTTCCACCATACCTACAAATCTTTACTCGTGATCGGTCACACTGAACATTAATTATGTGTTAAGACTTTAGATGAAGTTTATTTTTAATCGTATCATCAGCCGAAATTTTGATCTTATTGAATAAAGTTAACAGGGTTCAACAATTTAAAGTCGACGTGACGTTGACAAACAAAGACTAAATGTCGAATAAAAACGCCAAGATTGTTGACACTTTACGGTTACGACTGTTATGAACGACAACAATAAACTACACACACATATATATATATATTTTTTACCCACGGAGATGACTCATAATCGTTCTAAGTTTATCGTTTATCGTTTTGGCAGTGATCGCGCAACAGCAACGAAAGCAGTTTTGTTTTGGATTTATAGACTTCTATGCTTCTTAATTTTGACGTTTTTGATTTGGGTTATTGTTTTGGCGATATTCGAACTACCATAATATACTAATAATGAAGTCGACAGCAGTGATCGCGTTGACATGAATTCACGCACAATGACAAAATTATCAACGTTTATAAATAACGTATTTTTCCGTTACGAAACATGTCTTGCCGATTGCATTATTGAATCGAGCATATACGATTGATTGAATGGTAAAGCGTATAGTGTTACACTTGGCGAAATTATATTTCCCGAGTTTGCAGATCTGTCGCCAGAATCTGTAAATAATCAGTACAACATCAATAACTCCAACTCGTGGTAAAGTCAGCTGACAAACGACGACTTAAATGTTAACAACACTTTATTTTTCCAAACGAAAGTGTCAAAACGAAGTGTTGCCAATGATTTTCCAAAAACACACCCACCCGTTATGACCCGTATACGTATATTTATACGTTTTACGATTAGATAGAAATAATTTTCTTTTGACTGTATCACGAATATAAAATAACTATCCATATAAATAGATCAAACTCGTTACTCAAATTAAAATGTATTATTTTTCGTGTATAATTGTTATAATTTCTTCAGATCTATTGTGACGGTTTCTGATTTTTCTTTTTTTATTCACTGAGACTTTGAGTATTATGCTTTCTTTTTTAGTGTTTTTTTAACGACGAAACGTCAACTCGACACCAATAGGTGGCATTGGTGTTTCTCGTCGTTGAAGAAAAATTCGTTTAATCTTCTAATGTAATATATTTTACCCTATAATGTACCACCCGCTAGCAGCAGTGACTCGCCGTGTTTTCATTAAAAAGTTTTACTAACCATTACGGTTTTATACCAATCCATTGTTGCCTCTGTATTGCAGTGGTTATACTTTTAAACCCTCTAGTTTTACCTTTTTTCCTCTACAACAGCAACAACTGAAATTCAATTGAATCTTTTATTACATAACACTATAAATCCAGTAACTTAACTATGCACGGCTCATTTTCTCGTTTTCTATTTTAAAATTAAAATTCCTTATTTCTGAAAAGTAAGTTCATTAATAATAATAATACGGAAGAAATGGTATGAACAATAATTGTTGAAACCCGCTTATCCTTTAAGAAATTACATTTCCGTCTTAAATGTATTTGTTACTATGATTTTTTTTTTTTATTTGCACAAATGCCAAAAATGCCAACTTTTACGTTCATCTAATTTAAGTTGCATCATTAATAGATTAAAAAGTTTCGTGCCTAAAATTATATATTTACTTATAATATTTCGTTTATCATACGTTATTTGAAATGGTGATTGTCTGCATTTTAAAGCACAGTCACCGATTCGAACTTAGACCCGGTTATTAACATTACAAATAATATATTTATACTCATCAGTTTCCAGATATTATAATATTAATAATATTAATATAATAATACATTATTTGATAACTGGAAAAATCTTAAAATGAGTACCATAATCTATCCTGAAAACATGGATAAAAAGAGGAAAATTAAAAAAAAAAAAAAAATGATATTTATCGACTAATTAATTAAGGAATAGTACATTTATAAAAGACGAAACAGACTTCTGATGAAAATATTGGTTCTAGTCACGAACATTTTGATCTAAAATTTTTATTTAATTTGTGATATTTACGAAAACAATAAAAATTAATAAAATGCAATGCATTCAAGCCAAAAAAAGAAAAAAAATTGTACCAAAACTGGAAATATGAAAATGAAAAATGAAATTAGGAAAAAATAAATAAAAATTCTTGTAATATTCATATAAAACGACAGATATTTATACTAAATAGGTAGCCAACTCTCGTAAGTAATAAATAACTTATATGAAGATTTTCTACCTTACGCCAAAAGTGCAAAAAAAAATAAAAAATACTCAAATGCTGTAATAAGAAGTACGAAAAATCGATAACAATTATTGTTAACCACGTCAATCTACAAAGTACATTTAATTCTGGGTATTAGTATCATAGATGTGCAACTGAACAATCTGCACACAGAACTTTGTTTCTAGATTTACCGAAAATAAATAATAAACATGACATATTTGATCTTTAAATTTAAAATATGTGATATTGTACTCGTATTACATGATGATTCTGTAAACAAGTTCTGTCAGTGAAACTAATTTTGTATTATTTGTATAATACACATATTTTGTCTGGTAAAATAAATTGAGCATATTTGTTCATTTTTGGCAACTCCGATATTTTATCACATCAATTGTTGATAACATCGTTTGCGCACTCAGTAAATGGCGGTCAGATTTAATTGGTAAAACATTGTCGGCCATCTAGTAAGTCCGTTCATCTGTGGCATAAATCAAACGTTTTATAGGCCAGCGGTTACCAAATGACAGCTCACAGACAAGAAAAAAAAATGTAAAAATCGATAGTAAAATACATTGGCGGAAGCAGATATTATACTGGTTGCTAAGTATATCTTAAAATTTGAATAGTTAACCGTCTACTAGACGTGTTGACTACACGTCAACGATAGTTCATCAATTACCGACGACCCGCTTTAATATAATTCCTGATGTATTGGTTATAACTTACTTTGTTTTAATTTATGTTTGTGCATTTTTTTTTTAGATTTTGAACGGAGTGAAGAATGTATTGATTTTACAATGATGTGTGTTTTTTTTTTTTTTTTTTTTTTTTGTGTCTGTCGACACGTTTTGGGGCAGTAAAAATGCTTCGATTGCCTTATGTAGCAACTTTTCTGAAAGGAAAGTGAATCTATTTGGTACTTTGGGGGGTCAAAAGTTAAAAATTTCCAATATTTTTTAAATGCGACGGGAAAAACCATAAAAAAATTTGGGAAAAACGGGAGTTTTTACGCAAAACCAGTTTTTGACATAATCAAATTTTTTATTTTGCTATAACTCAAAAACTAATCGATGTAAATACTTGAAATTTTCACCAAATGTTGAGATAAGCGTTCTCTATACACCATTAAATTTTCAAAGTATTTTGAATTTTATTAAGCTATTTATAGACAATTGAAATTTTCAATATTTTTAAGTATTTTTTTTTTAAATAACGATAAAAATTTTTTGGCTGCCTAGAAAATCTTGAAAATTTAATACAAGGTTTCTTATAAGTTGTTCCTTAACTGATAAAAAAAAATCTAAAATCGTAAGTCACAATTTTTTTTTATAAGTGCTCAAAGTTACAATTTATACGAAATATGTAAAAATCACGATAATTTGCAAGTTTTTTTGTAGTTAAAAATTCATAAAATTTTTTCTGTTCATACTTAAGGTTCAAAATTTTAACACGAGGTTATGTATAAGCTACTCTTCAAAAATCTTTAAAAAAATTTCTACCGGAATTAGAGGAAAAAATTTTATGACTGTTTGAAATTTAAATATTTATGAAATTGCATAAAATAGCGATTTATTCTCAAACGATTTTAAATATTTTTTATAATTCAAAAAGTATAAGTCGCAGATTTTTGAAATTACTACCAGCTGTTAAGATTGGTATTTCCTTTATGTCATATTTTTTTCAAAATATTATATTGATTTTTAAGCCACTTATAGGCATTTAAAATATTCGATTTTTTTACATTTTTTTTTTATAATCGGTGATAAAAAAAATTTGGCTCGTACAAAATACTTGAAAATTTAATAGAAGATTCCACAGAAGTAGTTCTTAAAGTCATTCAAAAATTATTAAAATCCATAGGCACAATTTTTTTTTATAAGCGTTTGAACAGCGAATATTGACAAAAAATTACATGTAAAATATAATATACTGTATAATATTCTAGACTGACAAAGATATCGGTTTTTTTTAAAATGCTCTAACTCAAAAATGAAAAACCGCAACAACTTGAAATTTTCACCAAATCTCTATATTGACGTTCTCTATACATGGTTAAGATTTCAAAGTATTTTGACATATTTTGACTTATTTATAGACAATTTATATTTTCGATTTTTGTTAAATTTTTGTTTTTAAACATCTATAAAATTTAATTGATTGAGCGAAAACTCTTGAAAATTTTATACTAGGTTTATAATAAGTTAAACTTATCGTAACTAAAAAATATCGGTGATCGGTTAACTCAATTTTTTTTTATAAGCCCTTAATTCTCAAATTTGTATAAAATGTGTAAAAATCACGATAATTTGCATGTTATTTTGTAGATAAAAATTCATAAAATTTTTTTTGTTCATACTTAAGGTTCAAAATTTTAACACTAGGTTATCTATGAGCTACTCTTCAAAAATCTTTAAAAAAATTTCTACCAGACTAAGAGGAAAAAATTGTACGACTGTTTGAAATTTAAATATTTACGAAATTGCATAAAATAGCGATTTATTCTCAGACGATTTTAAATATTTGTTATAATTCAAAAAGTATAAGTCGCAGATTTTTGAAATTTCTACCAGCTGTTAAGATTGGTATTTCTTTTATGCAATATTTTTTTCAAAATATTATATTGATTTTTAAGCCACTTATAGTCATTTAAAATATTCAATTTTTTTACATTTTATTTTTATAATCGGTGATAAAAAAAATTTGGCTTCTACAAAGTACTTGAAAATTTAATCGAAGATTCCACAGAAGTAGTTCTTAATGTCATTCAAAAATTATTAAAATCCATAGGCACAATTTTTTTTTATAAGCGTTTGAACATCGAATATTGACATAAAATTACATGTAAAATATAATATAATGTAGAATGTTCTAGACTGACAAATGATATCGGTTTTTTTAAAATGCCCTAACTCAAAAACGAAAAACCGCAACAACTTGAAATTATCATTAAATCTTTATATTGACGTTTTCTATACATGGTTAAAATTTCAAAGTATTTTGACATATTTTGACTTATTTATAGACAATTTAAATTTTCGGTTTTTCTAAATTTTTCGTTTAAAAATAAAATATACTTATATTATATTTATAAATAACATTGTATTATATTCTAGACTAACATATGAACTCCGTTCAGAATCGTTATTCGTATACAATGATATCTATCATTGCATTCAAATTTAACAAATCCATTATAATAATGACCTATCCTATAAGCGAGGTGCACTCCACCCCTAACCGTACAGCAGAGCGAGGCCCATCCGGTTCTTTTTATATACGATTATACAAGAAAAAAGGAACTCTTGAATTTTAAAATAGATAGTTTTCGTCTAAATGGACGAAATTAAATCGTTTTATTTACAGGTTCGTTCGAGAGCCTTGTTAATTTGTTTGATTTACCACCAGACATAGCTGTTTTTTAACGTTTTAAATATTAAACGTCTTTAAAGAGACTCGATGTATAAATGATTTGCCTAACAGTTTTTGCGTTTTAATATGGTAATAATATTTGCTTATTGTATTTTAATGTTTCCCTACACCCGAAAATGTTCAAAATTCCCAATGTGGTCCTTCAAAAATATATCAATTGGTGACCCCCTAGTATAGGCTGTTGTTACCTGGCTGTTTTCCTTTATAAGCGTTCAGCCTAGGAGGGAGTTGGCCCTTTGTCGTTCATTAATAACCAGGGCTAGGATTTATATGCAACAGCATGTTTTTTTTTTGCGACTTCTGATTATTTATTTTGTCAGTAATGTCCACGAATCACCTCATGATGAGATAAATTGTGGTGTTTTTATTTTGCATGTTTATGCATATTTTGGGTAAAATACATATTATTGCGTGTATTGAATAAAACGAATATTATTACATATTTCGATTATAAAAATGCGAGAAATGCATGCTTTATATTATATTTTGTATTTAATATTTATAATATTAGAGATAATTTCCATTTAATTAAATCTCAGAATTAGACGGCAAATCAAATTCGATAAACAAGCTAAAAAATTGTTTGATAATCAACATTTAAAAAATTATTTAGCATATATTAAAAGTAATTTTTGCTTTTAATCCCAATAATTATACTACCAAAAACTATTTAATACTTCATGAAAATCTACAGATTATAATAAATGCTAGAGATCGACTTTTTGAGTGTAACGGAAGAGTTGCAGATAAAGTTAAAAACAAAATGTCCTTGGTTTTATAAAAAAATAAAAGATTTATAACTCTACAATCAATAAATAAAATATTATATGGTAAATCTGACGAGGATAATTTCAGTAGTGACCTAACACCAAGAACAATTTCTTTATTTAAATATGCGCCAACTACATCATGTGACGTTGAACGGAGCTTCGGTCAATACAAAGCCATACTACGATCCAATCGCCGATCATTCATTTTCGAAAATTCAAAAAAATATGTGGTCGTAGTACGTAACACACGTAGCGAATGTGAATTATAAATTTTATTTTTAAATTATTTTATTTTATTTCTCAATCGTATTAAGACAAACAGCCAATCACTGATGTTGATGTATTTCAAAAAATAAATATATATATATATATATATATATTTTTTTGTATCCATATTTCTGTGTTTATCTAATAAAAATGTAATTCAATGCATATTTTTGCATATTTCACAATTTTTATTGCATATAAATCGCAACCCTGCTAATAACGATACTACATGATGGCCGTGCCCCCTTTTCGGGGCGCGCGTGTTTTACAGGCGTCCAGTTCGTGCGCGACTGTCCGCGGGAGCCGCACATACCGGTGTACATGATCGTGGGCGGCATATTCGGCACCATCAAGATGGTGTGGCTGCTGTGCCGGCAAGTGAAGTCGCTGCGGTACAACAGGCGCCGGCGGCCGGACATGGGCACGCGCGAGGACCTGGTGTCGTCGATGGGCTCGCGGATCGCCGCCGTCGGGCTCACCGCCTTCCTGGCCGGTTGGTTCGCGCTCGGCAACTACTGGATCATGTCCGTGTACTGGCCCGACTCGGAGCCGTCGTCGCTGTACGAGCCGAACGTGTGGTGCAACCGCACGCTGTACGTCACCAGCCTGGTGCACCTGGTGCTGGTGTACGCGGCCGCGGCGGTCGTGCTCGCGGCCGTCGTGGCCGTGCTGGTGTTCCAGCAGTGCGCGCTCCGGTTCAAATAGCATACGGCCACCACCGCGGCGTGCGGGTGCGCGCACGGCCACCACGGCGGCCGGCGCATGACCATCACCAGCATACTGCCGTACAACGCCATACACATCAGCGTCACCCGGCCCGCCGACGAATACGAGTTCGGACGCGACGTGGCCCTGTGACCGACTAGCCCGCAACATCTTCCACCGCGCCATCACCTCCCCACCACTTCTCGCCCTTTCGCCGTCGTCCCTTCGTCATCGTCTTGGTTCCGGTCGTCCGCTGAGCAGTTCAACCCCTTCCCTACTCCCACCGGAAACCGGGCACAATTGCATTCACCGGATCGCTGGTCCGGTTAATGTCTAATATATTACGCGCGGTCGTTGGGTGGAGCGTGTAGTGGTCAACCGTTTCCGGGACTTACCTCCGAAGTGTGCGCACACGGGTCATAAGTGGCCACGGACATTTCGAACAACAAACGCGCATGCGCACCGGTGCGCATTGGGTCCAATCGCTAATACTTCACGATGATGTTCCGCAGCTCGATCCCAAGACACAGCCGCCCTGGGTCCCCTCGAATAACCTCGATTTCCAGTTCGGTTTTCGATCGTTTCTGTTTTCACATCCAAACGTCGATTTCACTCTCCCACTGCCTCGTCGAGTTCGATGATCGTTCCGCCATTATAGTCTCGTCGGTCCACGTTCTTGCACACCAGACAGACACTTAAGCCATATTGCGACCAACCGATCCGCGAAACACCGAACCATGCTCGATCGTTTTACCCTTTTTGTCCAACGGAAATAACGGAAATCGCCATACACCGTATTCGCTGTGCGGGTAGTGTACCCTCAGATTGCGGTATATATATATATATAACAATCCCGGCGTACAATAGTTATAAATGTACGTGTGTGTATGCGTTTCGCGGTGCATCCCACGCGCAAGTTACGTCGAATATCAACATTTTCAGGTAAACTACCATATCGGTCAATACACTTAGTGATAGTACGTGGGTTCGGGACCCGTTGCGCGCTAACACTACACGGCAGCACTGTTCGAAATATGCGTGATCGAAATGAGCTTTAAGGTATGCAAACAGAAATATATGGTTTGATCGACAATATTAATACTTGCGTATGATGTAAATATATACAAAAACGACACGAGATAAAGATATTGTTTAAAAATATAATTTTTCTCTAGGACCGTAGAAAAACGAATATTACGTCTTCTTTTTTTTTTTTTTTTTGTCTTCTACGATGTCAATAAATAGGAAAAAATTAACCAAAGTCCTACTGTTACTCGTTCACTGCCAGATAGATTCTTAAAGATGGATAAAATTATAGGCAAGTCATATTAACCGCGATAAACTTTCGGGTTTTTTTTTCTTATGTAATCAGAAATAGAAATATTAATCGATATTGTATTTATTTCACAACGAACAAAATGAAATTGAGCGTTTTTAAAAATCAAAAAATAGCGGTTACGTCAAGCTAAGGAAACGTATACTAAACTCATTTGTGTCTCACCTATAGGGTATTCTATTGAAAAGAAAAACCATACAGTCTTGAACCCTAGTAATAGAAGTTACGCGCGTCGTGCACATGATAATAAAGACTCGGTTGGCAGACGAATGCGCGTGCGGCGAGCCGAAAGACAATTTTGAAATTCAGAACCACAGTTTTACAAGTACGAATATATGTTTCGCCGCCGGTACTCGAGTCACTAATGTACTAAGTTCTTATTCCTATTTGAGTTTGATCGTTATTACAAAGTTATATAAATTTATATGTAGAATATTTCCAAGTGTGACCGTATTCATTTGTGAGATTGCGTGCAAGCACCATTCATTAGTTTTCTCATTCGTCACGCTCCATTATCTTCATTATTGTTATTTTTATCGTCTACATTTGTTTTTTAACTATCGCGTTCTTGTCCATTTTAAAATCCTTGAGCTTTCACATGGAATTTTGGTACCCAAAACGTGTCGAACGAACCGAAACACTATAAAAACCGTTGCATTACGTTTCGCCGTTGTGCTGAGAATTCCATTTTATTTTATTTTATTTTATTTTTTCGTGTTCATTAATAACTTAATTATAATGATATTATATTATATTTTATGTATCGGATTGCAGTATTAAATAAAATGGTTTAAATTTTAATTGTATTACTTTAAATGTAAATATATATAAAGGCAAGACTTTTATTGAAGTAAGTATTGTATTACTGTTATTATACAATGTTATATAATTAAATACGACAAAATATGATACGTGGAATTGAGTTTTATTAATAATCAGTCAAGAATTTAGAGTCTATGAAATATATACACAAATACTTTAATTTCTTTAATTTTTTTAAATTTGATTAAAACCACAATCTTTGGAAATTTAATTATCTGAAGACAAATTTCCGTTAATTTTCTAACAAATAATTGATAAAAACTTTTAGGATATCATAACTACTTCGATAATATTTTCCGAAAAAAAAAAAAATGTATGCATAAGTTTTACATTTATACTAGTAAGTACGTAGTTAACAATATTTAAAATATTAATACCATAAACTTATCACTATTTTAATTATTATTAAACGTTTTGGAGCCTTGTATGTCATATGGAATTTATCCACCAATAAATAGTGCAGTCGTTGAGTCTGTGCACTTAAAATTATAATATCGTATACTCGTACTTCCTGGGGCATTGTTTAATACTTCTAAGAATTTATAAATATTATTGTAATGTATCTACATACTTATTTAATACATTTATATATGTATATGTGTTATGAATATATGTCTATTAATAAAAGTATATATTATGATAAATTAGAGCAGGTTTTGAGTTGGTTATAAATTCTTGTTATTACTTAAAATAAAACTACCCACACAACAAATTAATATGTGATGTATATATATGGTTATATAAAGGTTTGATTATGAATCATCAATCGTGTTAATGTTAATCTAACGAAATTAATGATATTAACTTAACTTTATGTATTTCTTAATTATGGATTTAACTATCTGAATAGATGACTGTTAATAGATCATATATTGAAGTAAACAAATTTAGTATATATTTTTGTATTCATATACTCAAGGTTTGTCGTTTAATATCAAATGGAAACTGTTTCCCGATTTTGTTTTAACTTTCCATACAACACACTGAAACTACCCGAGTATACAATTATTTTGTATTCCACTTAATACGTAGATTTTGAGAAAGTTTCGAAAACTAATTATAAATACACGTCATGCGTGATTTGGTGAAACGAAAGTATATTATAATTAAAATGTATAATTCTGTCTTAAAATTAATCAAGCAGATGTATTAAAATTAATCTAAGACGCATATTATAAAATGTTTTGGTTTTTGATTTTGATTATTTTATTATAACTATGACTTCTTAACGTTAACGTTCTTGCATCAGTTATATACGCAGAACCACAAAGTTCAAATCCTACTCTTCAACAATTTCCTTCAATAAAATTTTGTTTAAAATTAAACAAATTAAAAAGTACATGGACTTCAATATTGTCCAAGTCTAAAAATATTGCTGTTAATAATTTTTTTTCCATAAACATTTTTGCATATACCGTTCTTAAAATAAAGAATTTTTCATTTAATGAAATTACTACGAGAACAAGTTTTCCGGGAAAAAACATTTTGCGTGCACAACTGTCCCATAGTACTACGAATTCGTTTACACGTTCCGTTTACGTTTGTTTTACTTAAAACACACATCGGTCATTGTTGACCTAGTTGTTTTTGATTATTTATCTACTACGAAATCGTCACCGTTGCATTCTATATATTTATTAAATATTACAACGGATTCGGTGAGAAGTAATAAAAACGACTGTACGACGACCGTCGATATGAAAACATAGTGGCCAAAAGCTTTTTGGAAGGGCTTGGAATGACAAGTACGTATTATTAAGTCGTTGTAGTTGACACTCAAGTGCGTGAGTTCCGGGTCTCGCAGGTGATCGTCAATGAATTCAGTGTACACTGTTCAAAAATACATTTTTCAGCAAGTCTATCGGGGGATGACTTTTATTTTTAATAAAATAAAACCAGCTATTTTTACGGCCTCGTTACTAATAAATAATAATGCATTCAGACGATGGCAATCGATGTTTCAACCTTTAAACACTACGTAATAACATGAATATTATGTTATTTGAGAGTTACAACACCGACATATAGAATCAAGTTACGACATATGTTCTAAATATTTTTGCTATTTCGTTTTCCGCTTCTGAGAACGAAAATGTTATTGAAACAAAACGATTAACGAACTGATATTTTCTACTGAGTCTATGTATGCAGATTAATTCATAAAATTTATTAGTTTTGCAGTTTCATAATAATTTCCTTTCAATTGGTTTCACAATATATCACAGATTATTTATTTTACTTTTAGTTGAACGATTTTACCTTCTCGGTATTGATTTCGTTATATCGAGTTCATTGTACGAGCAAAACTGTGTTGTTTGTAATATCTCATCGTTCCCAACAATTTATATTTATGTAAATATATATTCGACTATAAAATTATTTTTGAAACGTAAATATTGAAATCAATTTCATATACAAATATAAATATTGTATATTTTATCGATACTGAAAATATATAACACTCATTGCGAAGAAAAATTCATCAGTGTTTTTATAATCTTCAAAGGTCTCATTCGAACGTGTAATATTTTGTCAAACATTGTTTTACTATTTCTTAATAAAATTGTTATCCACGAAAGTTTTAGTTTTGGTCGTAAAATGTATAATTCAATTGTTCGACTATAGAAATGTCTCGAATTGACAACGGATATGGTCTGAACATAAAAAAAAATATTAGAATTCAACCCACGAAAGAAAACTTTTGAAATCGACACTAGTAGTATTGTGTAAATTTCTTTATATCCCTGATCTAAACATTGACATTTTACAACCAGGCAATCCAATTTTACAAATATCTCGTTTATCCGTTAATACTTACTAAGTTTTTTTTCGTAATTCCTCAGTCAAAAGCTTTTCGCCATCCACAAGATGTGGCAATGATTTTACTTATTCGCTTTACCGATGCTAAAGTTTGCAATTAACTTTAACGCCTTTCTGGTGGTCGTGGACACTAACAATGAATTATTGTTCGAATTTAAACGGTAAATCCTTCTGTTTTGTCGTCCTCGGGAATTTTATAGGTATTTTCAACTATTTGTTTCAATTTCCTCTCGAATGTTTCTTCTGTGGATACTCTCCTATTTACACTGTACTCACTAATATTACCGAACATTAAGACAATATGTGAAATTATTAATGACCTGATTCATAAACGTCAATGTATGAAAGTGAAAACACAAATAAAAATTAAAAAAGTCAAATCAACCAGTATTTATGTTAAACAATTTTAATGAGACATATATAAGGTTCAATTATATAACTTTAAATTTTTAGTCACTCGGTTGAATTAAAACTTATTACATTCAAGTTATATAAAATTATTAATTACTGTTATTTATCCTTTGATCTTCCTAAGACTAAAATAATGTTGAATATACATTTTATTTCAAGTGTTGTCTTTAATGACCATATTATGCGCTTATTATTTTTAGATTTCTATTGAAATTCTATACATACATATTTTAATTTTAAATATTTTATTTCTGTTTTACACAGAAAATATAATTTATAAAATTATATAATCTCTGGGACCAAAGTTGTAGATATTATATTTATTTTAAAGCGTTAATAGAAATATAATATTTTGTATAAAAAGTCCTAGACCAATATTGTCCATATCATGTTACAAAAAAAAAAAATAAATATGTAGGTAAATAAATAGGTATACGATCAGATGCCTAGATTATTTTTTTAACCAATACTTCTCTCCTGTGGTTCGTATTTTCCATTTAACTTCTATATTATATTTTGTCATACAAGCAAATAATAAACATGAATATTAGTTGGTTAATATTTTCTTCATAATCATATTTACTTCAATATTGTATTTAGCCACGTAAAAATATCGTACAAAAGATATTTTTTTTTTCACTCAGTTTATCTTCATAAAACATACATACTATATTTCACAAATATAATATTGTATTATTTTATACACTCGTAATATAAGTTAATATTTCATAAAACTGATTGTTCATGAGTTTTTTTTTATTAGAAAAATAAAATAACTGTGAAATTTTTACAAATTACACATAATATAATAAATGGATATGTTTTTGGACGTAACAATATTATTTGGAGTAATTATTAAAATTATTATTATTGTTATTGTCATAATTATTACTAAATTACCCTTTAAAAGTCCATTAAAAAAGAGAAGACTACATATTATATTTAGTTATGTGATTTTTCCCTAACTTTTTCATACCCATAAAACTTATAGACTTTTAAATGTATGTGTTATGTATAACAATGATAAAACATTGTCTATAATTATATCACACGATCAAAGTAAAAAAAATTTAATTTTAATTATTAACTGTATTGATTTCATTTTAAATGCGACCATAACCTAATTAATATGGTTTCACATTATCATGTTCATGTCTATCGGCCAGATATTATAAATAAAAAGCATACACATTTTAAAGTGAAAACAATTTAATTATGACCATTAGTATTGATATAATTCATTGAATTGAATTTTATTGAATTATTAAATAACTATAATATAATCTAAGCTGATGATTATTAAGTTTGATTGCAAATCTTTCTTGAAAAGATCCTCCGGATATCGAGTCATGAAATACATTTAATTATCTGATGAGGCATTCGGGTACTATTACTACCGAAATAAATCAAAATTTTAATATAAATGTTTCATAATAATCGAATGGTTTTAATAATTAAATATCAACGGTTAAAATGTTACTGATCGTGATCTGAAAATCAAATCAAGATAAAATGATACGCATAGGACTTAATTGTACATCTATTTCAATATCGTTTCGGGTCGCTAAGTGTTGCAGTAGTATAATAATTTTTTTAGCTACTATTCATACGTGTTCATTATAAATTGTTTGCATACTGAGCGTATAGAGAAATACGCGTAGTAAAAAGTATCCGATTGAGCGTACAGACGCATAAGGAATAGTACTAGGGTTGATAAAAACTTCCAAGCGATCAGAGGACGTTACCAATGAGATTATCATTACGTCAAAGCATCGATATCACGTCAATGTCCGTCACAGCGTTTACCCGTAGTGCGGTCGCACAGATCGATACGAACAATCTAAAACATTCCCGTGAACTTGTGACGAGAGAAAAAAACGCTTCGGGTGCCCATGTGACATACCGATCGGTACGGGTTCGAAGTAACGACGACGTTATAGCGATTTCCCGAGCTGATGACAACGCGTGATTAAAACCATCGTAGTGTGTGCCCGGAGACCGTAATTCGGTTTAGGATTTTCGGCATTCCAACTGACCTCTTTCGGTTGAAATGCAATCATGGTAATATCATTACGTACGCGTTCAACGTTTACTGTGTGCACCGACCGAGGGAGGGGGGGGACTCATAGTTTTCAAACGAAACAGCTCCTTGTGCGCATAATATCTGTCCGGCGTACAAACACTTGTTGCAGTCGGTAGTCGGTCTAAAACGAAGTGCAACGAAGCCAGCGTCCGGGGTGCACATGTGCGTTGTTTGTTTCGTGACTACCTTATGATCTGCGTCGTACGTTTACTTTACGAACGTAGTCAAAGTGGCCGAACATAACCAAATACAAATTGTAAACATATTACGAAAAAAAATAAAAATAAATAAAAAAATAAAAATAAATGAATAAAAAATTCAAATATACGATTAAACTATATTTATAGCATTAAATCTACGTCATTTCAGTATGATTATATTCGATAAGAGTTATTGTTTTCAGCTTGAACTAATGCATTATTACTTTCAGTTCGTGTATATTTTGCAGATCCACGGACGTATTTAAAATAGCTTTTAGTTTTTAGCCGTTATAGAACGATAACTTTGTTTTCCGTCACGTGGTAATTGTTTTTTATTATTATTAACTCGTTTACACGTAATAACATCACGATACGATGTATATTATTATATTACGGAGGTCGGTAGGACAATACTGAATGCATTTTCATTATTTCAACTGGACATCATAGGTCAGGTTAGGTTGGGTTGGAAACTTGAAAACGAATCATTTAACAACTTTTGCACCTTTAGTAGAAGTAAGTTGTGTACAATAAAATGTACCATTTAAGTTAGAGTTTACAGTTCAAACAAAAATCGACCGATATTCTCAAGTATAAAAAATGTTTTATTTTATCAATATTATCGTTATGTAAAAATATTTCATGAAAAATATTGTTCTGAAAAACAATGTATTTATCTGCTTAGGTCATAGCTATGATAGCCTAATGATAGACTAATAACAAATATAATGAACAATTATAATATAACATAATATTATGGTTTCAAATACTATTTGGGACGAACAAAAAAAAAAAAATTAGTCGTTCTAAATAAAAACAAAATAAACATTGTATTAATTTATTATTTATTGAAATTACTGTTGCAGTCCATAAGTTTTTCTTCATCAAAGAAAACATGGAAATACATGGTTTTGATATTGAAACTTAAACTTTTATTCAAATGTATCTATCTAGATTAGATCGTCTCACTTTACGTTTTATTATAATACTTGTACACATATAGTTAATCGATGATAAATTGTTGATGTTAATAAAATTTAAATGTTAATGGTAAAATAACTAAACTTTATTGGCTGTATTGAGTAAAGAACGAAATATTTTAAACATCAACAATTATGATGGTCAATTTTCGCTAAACTATTTTACTATTATATAAAAAATAATGTTAATGGGTTAAATATTTAATTTGTAAAAAATTATAAATAATTGTAGCTGTATATTATGTTATTTTGGATTTTTATTATTCCAAAATAATAATAAATTATGATTATTCAGTTTAGTTACTTTTATATAAAAATATGTACCTATATTATATTCCATGTTTATAATAATTTAACTATTGTAAGAAATAAGTTTAATTTTAGTTTCTAACTTTTAATTTAACAAAATTTTACAATATATTTTTTTTATTGTTGAGACTAGAAAATTAATATTTTGGACAGTAAAGTTTTCTCATTTTAGATAATTGTAATATGATTACTGTAACACCAAATGAAATATAAGGAATAAAATAAGTATATTTATTTGTTATATTCATATATTTATAATTTATGAAAATATTAAAGAATTCAATATGACCACAGAAAATTACATTTATAAAAATAATTTATTATTTAAATCAATATTATTGAGAATTTACCTATTACTATTAAAAATATACATGTATAATATAGTTATTCATGATATTTTATTAATAAATAAGTTATGATATACAAATAAATTATTATACTTAGTTTGAAATATTATTATACTACATTTAAATAGTTGTGTATTTTATGTTAAATAAATATACCGTACTGTTTTGTTTCACTACTTTTATGTTCTTATTTCAGATCAAAACCAGAAAAATACTATGTCCTTGTGTATGAACATTATTTATTAACTTATGTTTTATAATTAATTAAAAACGAATAGGAACCTGACCAAGAAAAACTAAATATCAATACAAAAGATATTTTTTTAATTTAAATAGTTTCATATCTCTATCATACGTTGCAGTTTAAAACACAGAAATAATTTAATGGTAAAATGACGATGATCAACGTTGTTATTTGTATAATAGCATTTGAAATTTATGCAATAATGTGAAAGCTTACGATTATTTTTCTTTATTTTTTAAAAAAAAGAATGATCATACAGCTTGCAGTTAGTGCATTGTTTTAGATATTGATTTTTAAATTACGGAAATCGATTTAAAACAGTGGGGTCCTTTCAGTTTTCAATTGAGGGGGGCAAAGGTTTTGACTGACCTAAATGAATAAAAAAAAACCTCATCGCTTCGCTCTTAAGAAAATATTTACTTACATTTTATCAAATTACCATACCTACTTCACTTGTTTTATAATTTAAATATTTTTTTTTTACTGTAAAGGGGATCGGAAGCTACGACTTTTTGCTTTTGTCTAATATATGCGTAACATGGGGTTATATACGTATTTTATTACCAACGTACCGATTAATCTAGTGAAGCGATAAAAATTATGAAAACAGATATGAATTTATCGCCAAGTCTTCTGAAGATCGACTTTTCCACATTTTTAGTTTTTTGATTTAAACTTCTTCAAAAATTAACATAGGTCATTTTTTTATTTAATCTTTTTTAATATATAGTTTTTAGGATTTTGAAAGGATATTATAAAAAATCTGAGGAAGTCGTTCTCAAGTAAACTTGACGACAAATTCATATTTTTTTTCATAATTTATATCGCTTCATTATACCAATCAATACGTTGGAAGTAGAAAACGTCTATAATCCTGTTTCGCGTGTGTTAAACAAAGACAGAAAATCGCCACTTCCAATCCTCTTAAAACATTTTTTATTAGATAACAACATAATTTGCATACATTAGGAAGTAGACATTTTATAAAAACAATTGTATTCCTATACCAATTAAAACTCTGTAAAATTGTTGTTGATTAACACAAATATTATTAGTTTATTAAAGGATATATGAAAAAAATGTCTTAGTAAATACACGGCATAATATTTTCTGAACATTTTATAAAAATAGGCATGTTATTGCGTTAATAAAAATATAATTATAACTACATTTCAATAACCTGAAACCGGCCTATCGAACTACTTTTAAAATCAGACAGGGGCCACTGATTTAAATGTCATACGAATAAAATGTTTAGGTTCAAATATTAATGTCATAAGTAAGATATTACTACAATACTATTTTTTGACCGAAATAATGGTACAAAAAAATATTAATTGAGTTCTAAGTTTTTCACATTGATTATAGTATCATGGTGGTATAAAGTAAATGTCTTGTTTTTATTTAATGTATAATTGTGTTCTATTTATAAATTAGGGTATTTTTTATTTTTTATAAGATCTTAAAATTCCTTTATAAACATTTACATACTCGTATTATGGATTTAAATATTTGTGTTCTTTTAATGAATTAGTTCAAAATCGTTTTTCAGAATAATAATATTATACACAATATGTATTCATGAAATAATGTATATATTTTGTCTAAAGGTAATTGATGCATTAATCTACTTGTCAATGTATAGTGTTTTATTAATGAGTTAACGATCAATTACAAAATCAAACGTTGTTACGGTAAGTTCCTATAACTAATTTTTATGACCCATGGGTAAGTATTTTGGTAAAATTATTAAATTAAAGAAAAAATATAGACAATAATATATGAATTATATGATTAATTGTTATCATGATATTAAATGCACTTTTATTATTATAAGCTTTATACTAAATATTTCAAAATCCCTTGAAGTACACCCACAAATATAAATATTTATTGAGTATAAAAAATTAAAAATATTATTATATTAATGTTTAAAAAATAATAAAATTACACTACAATAACTTACAATTACGGTACAATAATAAACTATAAAACCATTAGGAAATCGGTTTCCGCTTGATATGTATTTATTATGTTATTTGTGGTATTTTATTGTATTTATTGATATAAATTTTAAATTGCTTGTCTAGAGTATAATCGTCTACAATACATCATTTAAAAAAATGCTATACGAGACTTTATTTGTAGATTCATTACATAAAAAATATTTAAATAAAGTAAAACCATTAATTTTAGCTTTTAATTACATATTAGAAAAAAAAATATCTCTCCATAAGTGACCTGAAGATTAAAATACCACTACTTGGTTAGAGTTACTTCGCACACTACGCGATTCACATGCCACATGATATATGTCATTCGCGATTTCCTAGCAAAGTGAATGAGGATCCACTAATGATACAATTTGATAAAGGAGCAATTGAGACGCGAGCGACGGACGATAGGACGACACATACGACCGGGCAGTGCTAGTTACCTGGCAATCGAATCACGCGAATTGCATGGGATTTCACTAATTTTTTCATTTAATATTTCGGTCTATATTAACAGAGGTTTTCGATTTAAAATTCGTTATTTCGGTTTAAGAACAACCCCCCTCCTCCCAAACCTTATGTAATTATACCATTTCTTGACTGTTGAAGTGGACAAGGTATGGCCGCTTCTAAAGTGCGGCAGTTGATATTTCGTACAATAAAAGAATGAATGCAATACTTCCTTTTCTTTTTGTATCCTTTTGTACCAGTAGTACATAACAATGTCTTCTAACTAGTTGAACTTGACATTTCTGAAATTGAAATCGAAACAAGTCACGCGAGCGACACTGTACGACCGACTGAATATTGTTTCGTGTTGGTGCACCTCAATCGCACAAACTGCTCAAATGGCGTATGTCACATATGTTGTATTTCAATTGTGTCGCGTTTGAATCACGTAGTGTGCAGAGGGCCTAAGTTTAAAAATTTGTATAACACTTTATTTCAATATCACAAATGTCACTGATCATTTCATTGATAAATATAAAATTAAAAAATTACACTTAGCGATGTGACATATCACAGCTGTGAAATCACGACTTCAAAAAGTGAGCATTCAAATTTCAAAAATAATTTCATCGAGAAAAAAAATAAATGTAAAAATAAATTCTTATCTAATATTTTTAATGGTTCCTTTTTCTATTTTCGTATTAATTGTAAATTTTTAATATTAAAAAAATAAAAAAATAAAGAATATTAAATCAGAGCCAACGAAATTCGTTCAGTTGCTAATTAAATAATGGATTTAAACTTAATTTACAATTACAATAATAATTCGATTAACCGTCAGTTACGGGACCGGAATCTTAACGGATTTTCAAATGGTTAATTAACAGACATTTTACAATAAAAATACATATATATTTGATGTGTATTTTTCATAAAAATAATAATAAAAAAATAATACGAAAATAATACATTATATTTATACATGTTAAAAAAATGTATGTGTTTCCTTCTGCTGTCTTTTGCTAACTCGAACTTTTTGAGCGACTATGTTCCGTATTTTACAGATAATTAGGACCTGCGTTGCATTTGCCTCCCTTTTTACTTCAAACCGACCGACGCATTTTGATAACATTAACATTATTTCTCCTATTGAGTTACTACTAACTACTTGTTGTTTTTAGGTCAAGCACTGATTCTTCGACGTCATCATCGACTTCTTCGATGGTAGTGACATTAAACATAATTCGATCTTCATTCAAAATTTCAAATCAACTGTTCCATTTATCACAGAACTATATCTTAAAAAATATATACCATCTAACTAACCAATTCAATACTTCTTCTATTGATAATGCTTCACTGTTAAGTCCCTTATTGAAAAATTACACAATTTTTATTGCACTAACATTTTCAGTTTATTAAGATTAATACGGTATTATTTCAAGCTAAATTTTATTCTACCCCGCTCTTCAAGGTCGATACTATCAAATCATTTAACGATTCAGCTCCATTAAATACTATCATAATTTATGCTGTAGCTTTTCCAGAGTTATTTAATATTAATAGCATTATCAGGCGACAGCAAAATTTTGATAAAACCTTTTCTGTACCGAAGCTTCATATTGTCAATTATGTCATTATCCATAGGTTGAATAAAGGGAGTTGTGTTTGCTGAGAGAAAGAGGCATGTTATCTTGTTATCGTCACTTTTCAATTCTTCAGAGAGATGTACTGAGATATTTTCCATTAGCAGCAGTGTTACGGTGAAAATTGCTTTTCGGCAAGATGAACTTTTAATTATAGTACAAACACTTCATGTAACAAATCTGAAAATAATGTTTGAATTATTCAAACCCATTATTATGCATAATAGTTCATTGACAATGCATTCAAATTCAAATTTTTAAAAATAGTATTTTTTTAAATTTTCCAATCGCCAGTAAAAGTAATCTATGATTGTCGGTTGCATTTGTACAGACCATTACAATGATCCGAACTTTTTGGACTTTAAAACCTCCGGTTATATTATCTGAAAAGGTGTCCCGTCATTTCGACGCGGCAATCTTGTCGCACGTCAAATGGACGCGGCCATTTGGACGAACGACAATTGGACGCATACGTCATTTCGACGCATGCAATTTTGACGCCAAACAAAAATATAATTTTTTGTTTATTATAATATTAAGTAAAATAATACGAAGTAAAAAAACATATAATTTTAAATTTACTATTTATAAAATTTTAAATTGTGCGCAATTTAATAATTAATAATAATTTTGTGACTGACATCATCAAAATATGAAAAATAAAAATAAATACATAAAGAAATAATATACCTTGCATTGTATGCGCTCGTCCTGGACAATTTTTAATTTCGTTGCATCTCCATATCATTTTTTCTTTACCTTCTCTATCTTTTTTACAAATAAATCCACCATGAATGAGGAGATCTTTTCCCCGTTGACTTTTTACAAATTCCAATGGCATGTTAAAATTTTTTTTTATAACGTACGACTCACTGCGCGATATAAAGCACACTAACGCAAACTTGTATTAATGTACAGGTATAATTGAACGGCAAACCGTAATATTAAGATAATGTGTATTGTGATTTAATGATAAAATGTGTACCATTTATGTGACCATAAAGATTAACAAACTACAATATAAAGATTACAGGGTAATCGGTCAAAAAGTCATTTCGTCCGGGATTCAGATTACAGATATACAAATACCAGGTTTCTACGTTGAAATTGGCTTATACCTATGTATGTTATAAATATTTTATTTTTATAACCTTTTTTTTTTAAATATAAAATTATATAAAATATTATATTATAAATTATAAAATTTTTTATTTTTTTTTGCGTCAAATTGACTGGCGCCTAAAAATGGTAGCGTCAAAATTGCATGCGTCGAAATGACGTTTGCGTCCAATTGTCGTTCGTCCAAATGGCCGCGTCCATTTGACGTGCGTCAAAATTACCGCGTCGAAATGACGCATATTCTCTGAAAACCATGTCAGTTTTTTATGGGAAAGTTTTTCAATTGAGTACAAGTTCCTCTATAATAGTTTTAAATAATAATAATTCTATTTTAAATAGTAAAAATTAGTTTGAATAAATTAAATTATCATTAAATAACATTTTGCTTGTTATAAAAGGGATTACAAATATTTTAATAGTTTTAAATCAATTGCATGATAAACATTCAAAATATTAATAAAATGACTTGTATATAAATAAAAGCCTAGCAAATTTATTTTCCTTTTTATTATTATTACACTACATTTTAATATTTGAATTGACTACAATTATTTGTCTCAACATATTAAATTTACACAATAAAATATAAGTTGTTACAAAAAGTAAGTTATTACAAAAACACCAAAGTTCACTTTTAGAAGAAAATAACAAAATTCTTATATTACTTAAAAATATTATTAATTGTCTCTTAAATATATTTCATTAATATATTATAAGTTATTTTTGATATAGTAAAACAAATTGTTAATACTTACCACTTATTAGTCATCCTTACAAACTCTATTGATATTTATTATAACAAAATTACTTCTAAATATATAAAAATTCTTATTTTATATTAAAACATTTGAAATTTTATCATGTAACGTAATTATTAATTATGAATTGTAAAAATATACTTTTACTAATAAAATAATATGTATACATAAATTAATATTAAATAAAACCACTAAAATAATAACTTTTAGGAATTGTAAATTCTTATTTGTCGAAAAAAATCGCAATAAAATTATAATACTTCAAAATCACTTGTTTTTGAAATTTAGTATCTCATCACTATCCAGCTACTTACTTCAGTGATACTTGTTATCGTCTTAATTTATTTATGAGAAAAAAATATTTTATGCACAATTATGTACAGTCAAGTATTATTTTTATTAGATTTTTCTTAAAGAAATCTGATGTTGTTTAAATGTTATTAATATAATAATATTGCAAATAGTCAATAGGTATATTATATATTTATTTTCCATGTTCTATGGACGATAGGTATAAAAAGATTCATTTAATGTAATAAATTGTTTAAAAAACAAATTAATGAAAACCTCAATAACTTCTTGTATTCATTAATCATAAGAATTAAATGTAGTTTTATTTTGAAACTTTTCTTTTTTGAAACTGTAAAAAGAAGAAAATTAGAATTCAAAATACATAAAATACCTTAATAAAAATCAGAATAAAATATAATTGGAAATTTTTATGTTGAAGGTATTTTTACTTATTTACTAATTTTTTTAATAGCATAGGTGTTGTTCATCGAATGTCACTTACATTACAATGAATTATTAATTAAAACATTATATTCTGACTTTATAATAATTTCTTACACTCATTTTTTAATATTAATATTCTCATTGAATTTAACTAAATTGCACTTATTTTGGTATATTGATTGAAAAATATGTAGTTTCATTTTCAAGAATAATATTTGAAATGAATGACGTACATTTTTACGTCGGTTCAAGTGCATAACAGTATTAATATCTTATTAATTTGTTGTTGAATTTATAAATATTGATTTTGGATTACTTACCAAAACATTTGAATTTGATCTGGATTAACTTACTGTGAAACCAATTAAAAGTAAAATGTTCATATGATAATACTAAGCTATTGAGTACAAAAATATGAAGTATTGATTAAATTCAAATAAAATATTGAATAGAATAGTTTTAAAACTGAATATTTGTTTTATTATTATTATTTATTGGTTTTTATGATTTTGGGCTGAACTAAAAGTGTAACGCTTTTATTATTATCTAGTGATTTTACGCAGAAGTTATATTTTAACGTAAATCAGGAAAATATTTCGCATCTCAAAATATGGTCAGAGGAAAATTTAAATAATTTAAATGCGTCTTCAACATATTTAAAATATATGACATTAGGTTAGAAATAATATTATAAACAGTAAAAAAAATAAATAAAATTTTTTTTTTTTAAAAACATGCTTCTCTTAATATTATTTATTAGATGAACGAAAAAGTTGAAAATTAACTTACTTTTAAAACAATTTCTTGATAAAACTTCAAGGTTATCAAGATATTACTAAAACTGTGTCTAAAATGTATTTGTTGCAAAATTTTTAAAACTTGTGAATTACAAAAAACGAAAAGCATCCCATGAGCTCCTATGAGTCTAGAAAATCTCTTACAAAATTGGAAGTATGATCAATAATCTTTAAAATATTTATCATAAAGTTTATTTAATGATTCAGTTGTAGAGTGACTTTACGTAGGAGTTATCATAAGTGCCCTATGCTTTTCGTTTTTTGTAATTCACAAGTTTTAAAAATTTTGCAACAAATACATTTTAGACACAATAATATCTTGATAACCTTGAAGTCTCATTAAGAAATTGTTTTAAAAGTAAGTTTATTTTCAACTTTTTGGTTCATGTAATAAGTAGTAATGCATGATTTTTAAATAAAAATTTTTTTATTTTTTTTTTAAGCATGTTTTTAAAAAAAAAATTTTAATTTTGATTTGAGCCTCCTAGGTTATGTAGAAGTGACTTAAATTGAACTCGCAAGATTTGATGACAACAGAAATGAAACATTGCAAGTTATAGAAAAGCATTTTATTAAAAAGCATGTAATTAACAATTTAACATTTAACATTTATCATTTAATAATAATAATAATAAAAAAGATTCCTAATTAGAGACACTTATTGTTATAAAACATAACACTAGCACGTAACTGTATCTATTGAAGATAAAACCCAATTGAAGTATTTACGAAAAAATATTTTTCGTTTACATAGAAAACGACTAAAACTATTTATTACTAATTACTAATTACACAAGCTTTAATGGCAGTTCATATTTTACGTTTTCAATTCAATTTCGAAACTTATTCTTAATGTAAAGAAGAACGAAAAAGGCTTTTTCACACAAATAAATTGTGAGGAAAAAATATTATATACTTAAACTTTAAGGGCTTTATTTGATAATTCTGGATATTATTTTCGAACATGCATCCAATAATTTTTTAACGAATTCTTATTAAATTGTATTATTAAACTACTATCTGTAGATATTTCTATAAGGCTGTTTCTTCCAATAATGTCAGTACATTTATTTGATGAATATCAATTTCAAAATGTTATCGAATTCAATTTTTACTTATATCTAGAACAGGAAAGTAATCACGGAAACTACGTTGCATATCACCCACCCATATGTTGTATGAAATATTTAGAACCTTTATCAGACAATTCTTCTTCAGTTGATTAAATAAAAATTTTAAGGTTTGGAAATGGATTGTAATTTTTCTTTGACAGGTGAAGATTCTACAGTTTCAACTTTTTACTTAAATCTTATCTTCAGCTTTGGAAACTGTGTTATGTATTTATTGAAGACTTAAGTTAAGGGAATTTAAATGAGTAAATATATCTGATCGGTATACTAAAATAGCTAACCAAGAATAATCATTTACGGGTTTACTCAACGAAAATGATTTATGTTCGATAAAAAATAATCTTAGCTCATTTTTCAATTTAAATTGACGAGAGAGCACTTTACCTCAAAATAACAAAAGAATTTTAGATTGTAACACAAGTTGATAATATTCATTAACTATGACCTAGCATAGTTGTTCAAAAACTATTGAATTCAATGATTTTGTCTTTATGAAGTTTACAATTTTTACAGTTTCGTCCAAAACGGTTGTCTAATATATCGGTATTTTTATGAAAACAATGGCTTTGCGACGAATGCAACAATGATCCCATGTAACTGATGGTATAATTCTTGCAATTAATCCATTAAATTTTCCTGACATTGCGCGAGCACCATCTGTACTAACTCTTACACATAGTCCAATCAATTTCATTCGCTATCATAAATTCATTAATTTTACAAAATATTTCCTTTGCCATTTTGTGTCTTACAGTGGTTACGAACAAAATATCTGCTCAAATAGCATCTGCGTATTCATATTTTACATAACACAGTAATACTGATTTATTAGTTAAACCGGTACTTTAATTAATTTAGAGACTGAAATAGTAACTTCTATCAATTGTTCTCAACAACTATTTTATAATATTTCCTGATAAAACATCAGTTCGTTCTTTATTGAATCATTTCACAATACAACTTTATTTAAAGTATTTGTAGCTTCTTCTCGGATCATTGCAAAAACCATAGACTTCACAGCAAGTAATATTAAGTCTTCTGAAATCGTGTGAGATTTTCTTGATTTTCTTGTACGTAAAAAAACTGCAAACTATGGTTTTACGACATTTTCATTTATATAATCAATTGCAGTTTGTTTTTTTTTTTTTTTTGATACATTTCATATATTTTTTTAACTCTTGCTCAATATTTAAAAAAAAATGGATTTCGTGACGTGTTGTCTATGCTTAGTCTAAAAATATTTTTTTAGTTTCTATGATTTTAAAGCTTCGTTTGATAATACCTCAAAACATATTACACATTAATGTTTTCGTTCTTCGGATCTGTTGCACGTGAAACCCATTGATACATAAATACTATCAGACTAGCGATTTTTCTTGTTTTTCCATACGCGGAGTCTTTTCATTATCAACGTCAGAATTTTTCCTTTTCAAATTTAATCAATGGTCCGTTTTAACTTAAATGTCTTTAAGATTATTTGAAAAAATATCACGTTTTAATCGTAAATTACGTAGACATAAATCTGTAATTGAGTACAATCGATCGAATGCAGACTAAAGTACGTACACCCATAAATTTCGTATCGACTGATAAATAAATGTATAATGTAAAATGTATCTACTTAATTGTACTGAATTCTTTTATACTTCGTCATCGATGTTTTAAAAATAAAATAAGGTCTATAAATATATTATACAATATATATTTTATACGAAATAAAAAAAAGTAATAATCTTACAGTATTTTATTAATGCATTCATGTCACGTATTGACATATGTTATGTGCCGCGGACCACAAGTTAAGAACCACTGTTACTAGATATTAGTTATAAGTGCTGGGTATTGTGTTTGATTAATGTTGGAATTACTTACTCGTTAGTAAATTATTAATGTAATAAAATAAATAATATATTATTATTATCATCCACGGATTAAATCCAACAAATAATGAACGTAATGCAGTACTTGATTAACGTATCATCAGTAACACTTAATGCTATTATATTATAAGCTTTAAAGTATCGTTTTTGTCGAATAGGGTTGAATTAATTCAAAGTTTATAGAAAGTTCTCATAAGTGAATTATAAACTATTATATGTTATGTTTTTTATAAACATGTAGTTAAAATCATATACATTTTTGTTATAGAAAGATTCATTTTTTAACATTATGAATGTATTTTATTTTAATTATACATGTCTAATTAAATATGCATACATTGTATGTGTAATAAAAATAACAATACTTAAGCAAATACATAAGATTTATATATTAATTTATTTGTAGCATTAAATGAATATAAAATCAATGGATTTTAAAATAAAACAAAATAACAATAATCTAATTATCTATGAATCGTAATATAATATTTGATACAGCGAATGCATAGTTAAACAATTTTCCAAAATTGTTTAGACCATAATTATAATATTAAGTCTCGGTTAATGTAAATAAATACTACTAGACACAATAGTAGAGCCATCATGGTGGCATTATAAAACGTTACACGTCAAACTCAACAACCACAACAACCTACTTATATCCTTTATGCTTTCAATCACTCTCACTGACAACCCTTCCTATATACTCAAACGAAATAGAAATGGGGATATTTTATTATGTGCTCATTTGAAAAAAAACCGTAACGACATATTGTATACGGGTTTATTACTCACACGGGCTATATTAAAGCTAAGGTTAAATGAAATAGTATACGTTTTGTGTAAAATATAAAGTATTTAATTTAGAAATTATTAAAGATATAGTTTGAAACCACGACTGAAATCATTAACTCATCTATCAAGTAAATCTAAAAGTATTTTAGAATTTATTCCTATAAATATATTTTTTCCGAGAACAAATTTTCGGCTTAACTAATCTATTACTAATCTAAACCTAATCTATTACAAAATCATGATATTTCAGTATTTCTATACTTAAAACAATGAACACATATAGTTTAAATAAGCCATTAATACATTTTCTGAATACCTAATCATTTACATAGTGTTAATGAAAAATTCAACATGACTGAGAAACCATTCAAAATTATTAGCGTTATATTTATTGAAATAGAATAGGTAATTTTTTTGTCCGGTTCTATGGGTTTTTTTTTTTTAGGAATTTTACGTTATTTTCTAAATACATCAAGTATAGGTCATAGGATACTACATAGTTCATATCTACAAGGTACCAAGAATAGCAACCTTCGAGGTAGGTATTTGTTTTCGTTCATAGGGTACACGCAAAACTTTTGTACTTAAAAATACTGGGCGCATGTAAACTCCGCCACAAGTACCTTTTTTTACTGTAAACTCCGCCACTGAAAAAAATCAGGTAAAATTGAGTTCATGTAAACTCCGCCAGTGAATAAAATCAAGTAGTAGTATAAAATTAATATAATATATTATTAAAAGACACCTAATAAGTAATAATATAAAATCATATTTTTCATAATAATAATTAATAATTATCTACATTAAATATTTAAATCATAGTAAAAAATATCGTTATACCTAATAATTAATAATAAAACGATCATATTTTTCATAATAATAATCGTTATACTTTATAACCCAAAAATATATATAGTTAACTAAATGATGTGATACAATTTGTAAATATTCAAGGTCTTGTATCACTCCATTAGTGTACTTATTTATAGCCTCCTGTAATACAGTCATTTTAGATTCTGAACGGAGTGAAGAATGTATTTTTTTTTGATTTTGAATTTTTTAGTTTATTAACTTGAGTTATGCCATTAAGTTTAATATAAGTTTGGGTTTGAAATTCGATAAGAACTTTACTAAAAATGTGAACGTTTGGGTGACTTTTATAAAATGAATTTCTTAGATGAATGTGAAAAGATTCACAGGCATTTGTATTATTACATTTGTATATTCGACATATACCATCGCAATAGAAGTTAACGTATTTAATGTGAGAAGGCACATAGCAATACAAAACAAAAATAACTGGCGGAGTTTACATATACCCATTTCAGGTAAGAAAAAAAAACTGGCGGAGTTTACATTAGACCTTTTATTAACTTTTTATCTTGACCGGTATTCTGGCGGAGTTTACAATCGCCCAAAAATACTTACTATTGAGTAATGACAAATTAAATATCGGTGAAAACGATGAAAGTTCATAATTTACCTAGGTAAGTTATTATTTTAATGCATTTTTCGCTAATATAAGACTTACTAATTTATAGAAAAATCCCTATTTAACTGGATAACATTGAGCACCGATTAGCTTTTTTTCATATTAATCCAATATAATGAAATGCATTTTAGACTAGGTGCATTGTAAAGATTATCAGTATACATTCGTGAAATAAAACCAATTATTTTTTCTCAATAAAAATAAAACGTAGGTACATGCACCCGATCTAACGTTATGAATCTAACGGCCTCTGATACGCGCCAGGGAGCGTATGTAGGAACTATCTTTCAAATTGTGTGTCAATGTTCAAATTGGCCAACGAAAAACCATTCACCCATCTTGTTCACACTTTTTAATTTTGTGTCGACGAGTACAGCATAATCATTTGTGGTAGACCATTTTAGAATGTTTCAGTCAGTTCCGTTTACTGATAAGTACATAATTCGAGGTAAATTGAAAATAAACAAAAATCATTCTGTATCACGATTATATCATCATTTCCTACGCTTACGATTTATTCAAATAAAATTCAAACAATCTAAACCTAACCTTACCTCCAGTTAAATGGTTGAAATGAATTGCAATAAAACACATGCAATGTCGACTGAAAACATAAATGTACACTCCTTTCAGCCAAAATGTGACTCCATTATTGCCTTAGTGAATACCAATATATGATACAAAATAACATCTTGTTCAAACGTTATACGTTAACGTGTACTTTAATTTATTATTATTATTATAAGTGAAATAATAAGTGTATAAAATGTTGTAAAAAATGTTACAAATGGCCATATTTAGAATATAATAATTGTATTTTATTTATAAATACCGATTGGTACTTAGTTACTTATAGTTGGGCTTACCTATTAAAATTGATAGTCACTCATTAGCCAACATAAAAACCTAATTATAATAGATAGTTAATGTTTACAAATTTATTTGAGATTACCAATAGTGTTCAATTGTCGTAATTTAAATAGTATTTTTACTATCATAATCAAGTGCATAGATCGTAATATCATCAGGGATGGAGGTAACCAGCCATCAAAACATGTTTAGTGTTATTTATTAAGTTTATTTTTAAATGTTTATACATATCAATTTTTTTATGTTATTTTATGATCTTTAATTATAAGTTATAAATAAAATTAAAAACAAATAAAAATTATAACACATTAAAAATATTTTTATAAAATTTTAATGTTCAAAATAATTATAAAATTGTGTCAATAGATAAGAAATGATCATTAGAATATAATTTAAAAATGTATTTATTAAGTAAATAAAAATTTTAAAAGTTAATATATAATAATAAATAGTTTAAATATTAATTTATATATGGTCTATTAAAAATGTCGTTAAAAATTATTATATTTGTTAGCTCTAAACGAGAGAGAAAGGAGCAAAAGCCTTCTGCTTCTCTTGGCTTTGACCTAGATCATAATAAACATAATATTAAAATTGGCTAATAAATGTATTGATAATATCACGCTCAGAATTGTTGACTTAATAATGGAATATATTTTATGAAATATTATTTCAGTTTTGTTTGTCTGAATTGTAACTTCCATTGGATATTTTCGTGAGCACGTTTTTATTATGTGCTTAATTGATTTCAAGGTGAAATGGCCAATCTAATCGAAAAACTATTAAAAATTATTCAATTATTCAATCCAGCGATGTAAAAAATTGGAAGACTTAATAATACCGATCAATAACGATTTTCAAGTCATTTCACCAGAACTTGGTTTTTTTTTATTTATATAGCTATTTATAGAGTTCATTTGATTTTTTATATGTTCCCATTAAATTTACAATAGAGCACTCGATAACGTTCCGGTATTCTGGTATGGTACAAATGTTAATAAGATCACCGGAGCAAATGTACAAAAAGTCCGTTACCAAAAATGCATTGTAGTCAATTACTAAATATACAAATAAAAAAAAAAACGAGATAATTATAGTACTAGATGAATATTTGTAACATAAAATATGAGATTAGATATAAAATACGAAATATTGTTGCAAATTGAAAAAATGTATACAAAAAATAATAAAAAATAAACAATCATCCCAGTCTGGTAAAGTACTCGATTAAAAGTATTTGAATAAAAGTAATCAAATACTTCTTTTGTATTCAAATACATATTTTAAGTAGTTTTAAAAATATACTTGAACGTAATGTTTTAAATACTTTCCCAGAGTGTATTTGGATTTAAAAACAAATACTATTTTCAAACAATTTTTTTTTACAAATTGTATTTCAATTGTTACAGTGTTTACAATATTATTAACAATAAATTAATTGAGGTGTTGACATGGTAAAAGTACTAAAAAAAAAGTCTTTTTAAGTTTTTTAATCATAAAAACCAAATTTTACGGGTGAAGGAAAAATAGTTTTTAGTATGTTTTAAACCTTCTTTTATTCGAAGAAAACTTTTATTTATTACAATTTTCTTTCCTTTATATACTTAAACTTAATTTTAATTGAGAAAAAAATATTATTTATTTATAATTATAAGTAATATATGCATAACTACTGTATGCAAAAAATCATAATACATAGTAAAATAATTTTAAAGGTATCAACAAATAAAATAAAAATTTTTCAAATATTGTAATTTTCTGGAAGACCAGATAAACTACTATACCAGTTATTAATTTGTATTTTTATTTTTAAACATTTTGTACAATAACTCACATTTGTAATATGATGGTCTTAATAAAAATATTTGTATAATTTTTTTTTTTAAATAAGTAGTTATTTTAGTAAATAATAAATGATTTGCAACTTTCGCTATTTGTATAGCAATCATACAATTTTTAAGTGCAAACTTAGATATTTTTACTGCAATAATATAATTTTTTAAATGAAATTTTGGTTATTTTGTTTTTGCAATTATGCAATCAATTTTAATTTTTTTTAGTGCAATCATTTCTAAGTCTTAATAATGAAGTATAGAAATACTTAAATTTAAAACACTGGAGATTACAGCGTGCATACAATTTAGTATAACATTATTTAAGTTCAGGTACCTATATGAAAATATTATTTATATCTATTATTTGAAAAAGATAGATAATAATTTTTTATAATAGATTTAAGGAGGGAAGAAAGAGAAAGATACTTAAGTTAATTAAGTATTAGTTAAAGAAAACAATTATAGTTAGTTTATATAGGTTTTTTATTTGTTTAATTTTTCAAAAGAAAAATCCATGATAGAGATATTATTATAAGAAATCAGCATACGGCTAATAAGGACTGTAATTCAAATGAATATTGAAATTTTAGTAAATACACATTATGTCCGAAAACGGAATGTCAGAATAAAACATGAAGGTTACCTTCAATCAGGTAAATGGCACATGGCGAACACTGCCAGGGTAGAATCGTCATGGCATGGATATAAAGCGGTTGTTTTTAAAATTTAATTTGTTTCTACGACGTTTGGTTTTATGCCAGTATGTCATCCTGCTGCAGCCCTATCTTTTCCCGTTTTTATTTTATATTTTTCTTAAGTGGCTCGTTTCCTTTGTTTTGATGTATTCTTTTTTCTTACCGTCCTCCTTGAGCCTCCCTCGGAGCAATATAAAGATAATGTACCGCATACAGTTCTTGAAGATTTTTATCACAGGCATTTTGCTATGGCTACAGGCAAGGCGAGTTTCATTGTCGTCTCCGGAGTATCGTTTCAATCTGCTACGATTATTTATACCGTTGTACAGCTTGACGTTTACAGCTTAGACATTTACGGTGCACTGTACAAAGGACAGCACAAGAACACATTTAACGATTTAACAGTTGGTTACAGAACGTAAGATATATATATTGTCTATAAGGATAAAAATAAAAAAATAACGAAAACAGCGAATAAGAATCTTTAGTCTTTGTGTACGTATCGAACCATGTGTATGATCGTCGAAGTATTACCGTATGGCACATGCGTTTTACGATAAACGGTTTACTAAATTGTAGTTAGTGTTCGAATCAGAGTTCCAGTAATTTTGTTTTTTATCAGCAGTCAGTAGCTGAATTCTGTAATTTTAATAAAAATACAAAGCTATGTCCAATATCTTATAACTTTAAATTTATGAATATTTGCTTTTAAATTAAAAAACATACTTCGTTGCATTGATTAATTATTAACAATATATTAAAAATGCCCGGCTGAGATTAAAATATTAAACATTACCTTACTTATTAAGTAATAATATTACTCTTTTTTAATAATACTGTTCAAATTTGATCACTTTTTTCTATTAAATGAGAGTAATGATCATTATTGAAGTTACGCCTTTAGTTACCCTTTTTCCTTTTTAACACCCATTTATTAATTCGGCTATTTTTTTATTTATTTTTTTTTTTAATCTAAAATATATGAAAAGAGTATTAAAAATTACTTATTATTATAAAAGACTCTAATTCCTGACGAAGAGAATCAAATTATTTTTGGACCCCCTCCCCCTCCCTCGCCAAATTAAATTTCTGTCTACATGCCCTGCCACTGTAGTCTATAACACTGTATTATGCACGACATGAATGTAAAATTCAATATCCTCGCAGTGTAGTTCTTTATGCGAATAAACCACATGCGTACACACCCTACCGCTACGCTGCGACCAATCCGGCCGCTTAACAGACGAACCACAATTGCAATAATAATAACAATAATAATTCGAACAGCTTTTGTTTGCAGACCATAAATATTGTCGTCGGTGACACCAGTCGGATTTGTCTGCTGCGACAAATGTTTATCCGAATAAACACGGTACCTTAATGGGCCGAATAATAGGTATTACGTTGAATTTTGAACACCAGCGGCTATTTGTATCCGCGGCGCGTATTCGTTTCGCGTGGAGCAGCCCGCGGCCATGTTGCCGTATTAAACCGGATCGCGCCTTCTCCCGGAATATAACGCCCTTTTTCCTTTTTTTTTTTTTATCGTCAACCGGTTCCGTACGCGCTTAAACAACGGGTAGGGGAACGATGAGCGATAGTGAGAGAGAGAGAGAGAGAGAGAGAGAGAGAGAGAGAGAGAGAGAGATAGAGAAAGATAGAGACATGATGGAGTTTTTCCGTGATCAGCAGGGTTGTAACTAGCAGTAATTGATCGGTTCGGATATCATTGTTGATTATTTATTATATTCCATCATCTGAGAATCGTCTCTAAAATTTTTATATCGTTACATATTATTATTAAATAACGTTTGGAAGAGAAGGAATGAACAATTGGAAAAAACCCCCTTTCGACAATTAGAAAATCAATCGCAGTAATATAATAGTTTATTTCCTTTCATAGTTATTTACTGCATCATGGGATCTTCAGCCTATTGAAACTACTCAGTACTCGTTAAAATAGGGGTGTGGTATCGCATGTTCTAGCACGTATGAGCGCTTTGCAAACCTGTCGTTGTATAATGTTAACCGAATGTATTTTATATGTAAAGGATTAATTTAACAGCAATCATGTTCGAAAACCTAACGTGTAGAGGTGATGGTATCCTAAGGGGAATATATCAATCGCGCCGAAAATCATAGGTAAAAAAAGAAAAATTATAGGATAGGAAAAAGGTATACATCAATTGCGCCGATCGATATTTTAATGTTATAAATTGTGTACGTCAATTGCGCCGATTGTTTTTAAATATATTATTATATAAATGTGTATAATACTATGTCTATCGATTTCAAAACTTACAGATTAGCATTATTGTATATTTGGTAAATAAGGAGCTTAGATACAAATAAGTTTTGCAGCTATGGTTTTTATGTGTTTTAATCTAATAAGTAGATTATCTATATCTTATATCTATATCATAGGTACATTTGAAAACCATTATATTATTTTATTATTTGAAGATAAAATTATAAAAATTAAAACTAACCAAGACAGTTTGTGTCATTGTCAAATGCTCCGGCGCAATTGACGAATACCGATCCTCAGTGCGTCCAGTATTTAATTTTTACCTTTTTCGTAATCTGTAGTCTTATTGAAAATATGTCATATCGAATAGCCTAAGTGCGTATACCAAGCTATACGTAACTATTTAAGATAAACTGATCGAAAAAAATAATTTTAAGATATATATTTGGTTGTCGAATATAGTGGTTGCAATGTACAATTATAATACTTCATACTTAACTTTTACATCGATGACTGCGAAACGTTGGAAACGTTAAGGAAATCGCAGTTAATTTTAGCTTTGATAACAATTGGTGTGGTTCGATCAAGAGTTATAAATTATTTCACATAATGCATCAGTCACGTCGTAATTATCAGTTTATATATATTTTACTCATATCATAAACATGTAACCATTTGAAAACAAATAAAGGAGATTTTTCAATCTAAAAATATTTAAGATTTAAATTAAAACCAGTTTTACTATCATTATTTTTAAAATTTTACTTAAAAGTTCCTTATAAATTTAAAGGACAACTTTTTAGGATTATAATTTGAGTTCGATTTTCAACGTATTCTAGTGCAGATTTACGTTGAAATTTTTAGATTTATTTCTACCAATTAAAAGTATATTTTATAAAAAGATAAAAAATATTCTCTATTTTGTGACCAATTATCTCTTATTGTCGAAAAACGGAATGAGAAATATTCAAACACCTTTTAATGGATCAAACGGTAATTTATACTTTATTATGAAGTACCTATATGTTATGTTTGGAAATATAGATATTGTAAAAATCAAACTGTAATATTTAAAAAATAAAAATAAAATAGTGTCATTCAGTTTCAGTAAAGATACGTACGCCGGTTGTATGTTAAATCATCATTATAACGTGTCATTATAAATATAATTTCTAGACAATGAAGAATTGCAGACACATACCGACGAAGAACGATTAAAACAAGTTCGACATTTTTATTGAAAGATGTATGCAAATCGGTTTGATATGTTTAATGTATACATGTTGATAAAAGTTAAAAAGTTTTAGCAAACATTTCCAAAAATGGCTTTGAAAGCATTAGTGTTGCCATATGCCACTCATATGTGATTTCCCAGTAGTTGATTTAAAAATGTGGAACGAGTTATACATTTTGTTTGGAATAATTTCACGTGACCCAACTGTCGAAAAGTTTCTTTGGGCTTAGTTCAAAAACTACATCCCGTCCAATCGAGTATTACTTACTTTTAACATATCATTATATATTCAACGTTTCAAATAACGTGATCTGGCCCGACCGATAACTTTGTAGTTATTAATAATAAAACCTCCACGTATCATATTGACCTGCAATGAACAAACTAGTCATAAAATTTTTCAAATAAAAGCGTATTAATATTTTAGTATTTCATGTGTCATGTATTAACTTTCAACACCACACAGTTTTCTCTACGTGAAATATTGTGAACATTTTATAAAAGTGTAAAAGGGACAAAAACAAAATTGAAACATACAGTATGTTATAGTATTGTTTTGTATGACTTTATAACCAAAAGTATACACGGTATTAAAGTAGAATTATATGTATTACAGGCTATTACACAAATAAATTAGTAAATAAATAAATATATTCATTAATTTATTTATTTCTGAATTTAAACTATTTTTTTTTTTTTTTTAATGTTAACCATTTACTCATTTTTATTTTATTCTTTATTATTTTATTAGGATTTTATATAAAATTATATAATTTATTGCGTCTTTCCATGTATTTCAATACATATTAATAATATAAAATTTCTATAGAAATTATATCTTTATCGTAAATGCGAATCAACTCATTGTAAGATAAATTGTATTATAATATAAAACATTTATAGGAATTTTATAAAATGATGTTACTCTTACTATAATAGTGATATTTTAAAACGAAACTGATGATTTATTAATTTAATGTTATATTTTTACGATTTTAATCAAATGTTTCGTATCCAAATAACGGTTTTAAATTATTTAAAGAATAGTTATTTTTTTTTAGTTTAATTTGAATTTGGTTAAAAAAAACAAAAAAAAACATTACAGCAAAATAATCGTTTAAATTGTTGAATGTTGATGCTGAAATGTTTAAAAAAAAAAAAAGAAAAAATCTTTAAATTTATATTCTTTAGTAAATAGATACTTTTTATAAGATAAGAATATTTAGAAATTTATAGGTCGTATCAATAAACAAGTTATCAAAATATCAGAATGCAACTCCCTCGTTTAAGTACCATAAATATTGATACATTTTTTTATAAAAATGTCTCCTAATCTATTATTATGACACATACATATTTTTAAAAGTAATAAATCATTCATAGGTGCTGTTAGTAAATTTGTAGCTGTGATCTACGCTTGAACACAGAATTTATTTATGAAACAACATACTTCTTCGAATGAATTTAATTATCTTGTAGTGATTTTATATTGATCACGGAATAATTACTTGTATGCGCGAATACCCGACTTTGTAATTAACTAACTAGTTTAATTTGTCGGGGATAGACTCGCATATAATTGTGCCGGATATGTATCAAAATAATTTTGCTATGTATATAAAATAAAAGACATACATGCTAAACTAGTGGACTGTATAAAAAATATTTTGTATTGCCAAAATTCTTAGGTTATTGAACAAAACTTCATGACTTAATAATAGTGTTAGTAGCTTAATACTAAACAAAAAAACACAGGTACATATATGTATGTATATATATATATATATATATATGGAAAAGAGATAATAATAATAATATATAAGTATATATATATATATAAGCTAAAAATACATAAATATAAACAAAAGAAAACTTATCCAAAAAAATGAGCAGCCGACTTGGAACCAGCGAACTATGGATTGATGATGGGAACAACGGCTACGACGATGGTGCGAAGTACCGAATACGCACGTCACGTATTATTTTATAATAGTACAATGTCAATAAGTGACGATCAGTACTACTAATAAAAATAATAAAAATATGGTTGCGTCCATGTATCGTAGACCGTAAGGTAAAGGTAACGACCTATACGGTAATACACGACGTTGTGAGTTGCCAAAACAGCGGCGCACTACACAATATATAGCGATGGTATAAAATAACATTCACAAAACACGCACAAAATCAACAAATGTGAACAACAACACGGATTTGTCAACGAACGAACAAACCGGGCGTACAACGGACATGGCGTATGTGTTTGTGCCGGGAACTGCGCAGTAGTCATGGACCAAATAAAAAATCCAGTTTCGTCCCGTCACGTGATGACGCATCGATGTCGGTATTAACGGTTGTCGCACGTGTTGCATGTCGTTCATGTCGCACCGACCAGATGGCATGTCGTGATATGTTTTTTTCGAACATTACTCCCCCCTTTGAAACCAAAGGTTTCAAAGTTCGATATTGTAAGCTACATTTTTTTAACTTGATAAAAATAACAAACTATACTACAATGTAAAATTAACATATCGTACTAATAACTATAAGAAAATTGGCAATATATATATATATATATATATATATAATTTAAGAAGTAATATTAAGAAACAGGCAATTTAACTAGCTTTACTACTGGTCTCTTAAGGATACCATCTGCTGTTCGAACCGTCACTACACGAATTATATTATCTGCACCTGGGTGTGTTTCGATTATCCGTCCGAGCTGCCATAACATCGGTGGACGATTTGGAGAACTGATTACCACGAGATCTCCTACGGTAAGAGAAGGGCTTTGAACACACCATTTCTGTCGTCCTTGCAATGTTTGTAGATACTCATGACTCCATCTTCTCCAAAATGACTGTTGAGCTTGCTTGACTAATTGCCACCTTTTCAATCTATTCATTGGCGTGGTTGTTAATCCATGTTCTGGAATGGCACTGAGAGGACGACCAATCAAAAAATGACCTGGTGTCAAGGCATTTAAATCATTTGGATCACTAGTAAGTGGCGTCAATGGTCGGGAATTCAAAATCCCTTCAATGCGTATGACAAGAGTGGTGAATTCTTCAACAGAGTATACCTGAGATCCGATAACCTTTTTTAAATGTTTCTTGACGCTTTTTATGGCAGCTTCCCAAATTCCTCCGAAATGGGGTGCGGCTGGAGGGTTAAATATCCACTGACATGGAGCCCTTCCTTGTATCTTGTCCCTGGTAGTAGGATCTGCAAATAACGTCTTGAACTTGCGAGCCGCGCCCACATAATTCGTCCCACAATCTGAACGTATCTCCGTGGGAATCCCTCGACGTGCAGTAAAACGATCAAAAGCAGCTAGAAAAGCCTCGGAAGATAAATCGGATACAATTTCCAAATGTACCGCTTTAACAGACATACATATGAACAATGCAATGTATGCCTTCTGCGTTCTAGAATTCCGTCGTCGAGTTTCTTTGAGAACAAAGGGTCCACCATAATCCATACCAACATTCATGAAGGGATGATTAGGTTGAACACGAAAAGACGGTAAATCAGCCATATATGGTTGAGGACAATTTGCTCGGTATCGAATGCACTTGATACAAGAATGGATGACTTCTCTAATAGCAGCTCGACCAGAAATTATCCAAAATTTTCGTTGAATCAACGACATGACCAAGCTCAATCCACCGTGAAGTAAACAATGGTGATAATGTAAAATAATAAGACGTGTCAACAGCGATTTTTTAGGTAAAAGCACTGGATGCTTGGCATTATCATCGAGTGTGGAAAACTTCAAACGACCACCAACTCGAATTATCCCATTAGCATCTACAAATGGGGCTAACTGGGCTAAACAACTAGGGGTTATGATTGTTTCAGGATTCATTATATTTCTTGCTAATTGTGGCCAATGTGAACTTTGCGTTATTTGGATACATTTATTCAAAATCTTGTCTAATTCATGGCAACTTATAGGGCCGTTAATGATAGGCTGCTTACGAGTTTTTTGTATGAAACGGTAACAATAAGATAAAACACGCTGCATTTTGAGTAATGAAGAAAACCGTTGTAATACATTCTCGGAATTATACAATTGGTGTACATGTGAAACACATTCTGAGATTTCCTTACCTTCAGGCAGTTGATGTGTGGGCGGTAATTTTGCTTCCAATAGTGTAAGCACAGGCCATTGGTGTTCAGGTAGATGTAGGAAATTGGGTCCATGTATATGTAATGGTTGTGATGTCAACTCTTTTGGTAGCATTCCTCTAGACGCAGGATCCGCAGGATTGTCACCTGATCGCACATGAGCCCACTCGCAAGTTGGAATCAAACTCCGAATTTTTGCAATTCTATTTGTGACAAATACTTTAAATTGTTTTTGATCTTCTGTCAGCCATGCCAAGACGATGGTGGAATCTGTCCAAGCTCGGACTCGATTAATCTTAACAATATTCTTAAGAACATCTAGCTGATGAGAAATTAATTGCGAAAGTAGGAGTGCAGCACACAATTCCAAGCGTGGGATAGTTAATGTATTGTCAGCAGTCAAACATTTAAGTGGAGCAACCTTGCTTTTACAGGCAATGAAGTGAACTCTGACGATGTTTTTCACGTTGACAAGTCGTAAATAGACCACCGCTGCATATCCTTTCTGGGAAGCATCGGCGAATCCTAACAACTGTACGTCCTTCACATTACAAACATCAATATGACGAGGTAAAACCAAATCTGACAAAGATGGTAGCTCATTGATAAAATTTGTCCACTTATTAACTATCGGACTTGAAGGCGGCGTATCCCAATCAAGCTTTTGCAACCATAGTTCTTGGATGACACATTTAGCCCAAAAAATTGTTGGTCCGAGTGTACCAATTGGGTCATACAATCGCGCAATGGTTGATAAAATTGATCGTTTTGTTACAACATCCTTTTCTGATCTTGTTTGATATCCAAAAATATCTAAATCAGTATTCCAATAAAGACCCAAAATCTTGATAGAATCATTAGCTTCAAATATTGGATTGATTGCGCGATCTTCTATATCTATAGCTTCCAGAACAGCTTGACAGTTGCTTGCCCACTTTTTAAGATTAAAATTATCTCGACGAAGTAGTGCCACAATCTCACGTTTTAATTGAAGTATTTCTTTGATACTATTCGCCCCAGCAATAATATCGTCGACGTAAGTGCATGTTGTTAATATATTTTTCGCTAGTGGATACGAATCACCCTCCTCTTCGTTTAGTTGGTGAAGACATCGTATAGCTAAAAAAGGGGCTGGACTCATACCATAAGTAAGAGTACATAATTGAAACTCTTGGACTTCTTCGTTTGGTGAATTTCGCCACAGTATATGCTGATAAACACAGTCATCCTCTCGAACATTGATCTGTCGGTACATCTTTTCGATGTCTGCAATGAACAGAAACCTGTGAAATCTACTCTGCAAAAGGATATCACTAATTTCCAGCTGTAGTTTGGGACCAGTTATTAAACAATCATTGAGAGAATATCCTGTTGACGATCTTGCCGATGCATCAAAAACTACCCGAATCTTAAGGTTACCCTTGTTTCGCTTAATAACTGGATGGTGTGGGATAAAGTAGTGTCCTGAACTGACGGCAGGTCGCATGTGACCAAGAGACAAATATTCATTCATGAACTCTCGGTAAGCTGAATATAATTCTGGGTCCTTTATCAAACGACGTTCTAAATTATAGAGTCGATTTAAGGCCATTGTTCGTGATGAACCAATACCAATGGCTGTAGAATCGTGAGAGCTTTCGAATATTCGTGAACGGAACGGAAGGGCAACACAAAATCTTCCTGTCGAAGTTCGGGTGACTGTTTTCCGGAACCATTCTTCAACCAATTCATCTTCCGTTGTCGGTGTACTTGGTACATGTGGTTCTTCTACTTTCCAAAACTGTTGCAGAAGTCCTTCAATAGATGGTGACTTTGTTATGGAAAGTGAAACTACTGATGACAACGTTGACTTATTTAATGCACCACCGATCACCCAACCAAGAGATGTACTCATTGCTGACGGCAATCCTGGGCTATGAATGACATCTGTCTTAGCCGATAATATCAACGGGTATAAATCATTTCCAATTAACATGTCAATCGGACCAGGAACGTCAAATTCTGGATCCGCCAAGACCAGGTGGCGATAGCGTTCACGAACAGAAGTAGGTAACTTGTCGCATGGCATGTACTTCGTAATTTGCGAAAGTACGATAATATCGGAAGCAACAAATTGTGGTTCTTTAGTCTGAAGGGGGACAAATGTACAATGTGTGATACCCTTAATATTTGTTACTGGTTGTTGAGACAGTCCAGATACATTCGTGCGAGTTTTACTTTTCTGCAAACCGAGTCGAGAAACACATGCGGAAGTGATAACAGAAACTTGTGATCCTCCGTCTAATAAAATGCGAACATTTTGTAACTGTCCTGTATCGTCAAAGACACGCACGACAGCTGTTCCCAAAACGACAGTCTTGTCTGTACATGCAGTACCGGCAAACTTTGATAAACCAGCAGAAGGTTGTGACTCGTCAGAAAGCGGCTGTGCTTTATCCACACGTTCTTGGCTAAACTCTTTTGAAGGGACTTTGTCATTATCCATATGCAATAGGGTATGGTGTTTATTTTGACAAGATTTACATTTAAAATTCGAAGAACACATATTCATCGAATGCCCTGGCTTCAAACAGCAAAAACACAAACCGTTGTTACTAACAAACTTCCGTCGCAATTCCACCGAATTTTTCTTAAACAAGAAACACCGATAAAGTGGATGTTCATGTTGACAAAACAAACATTTTGACTTGGGTGACATAGGCGACACCGTAGTTGAAGTCAAAGAGGACTTCATGGGTGCAAGACCCCTGCCCTTCTTTGGTATATTTTTCAACGCAACTTCTAATTTGTCACTATTATGGCCGATATTTTCTAATATTCTACATCTCTGAGAAATAAACTCTAATAAGCTGTCTAGACTAGGTATTTCGGATTGTGGAATACTAGCTTCAAATAAACGACGTGTCTCAGTATCCAATACACGAGAACCAATATAAAAAAGTAAAAAACTGGAAATATCCTCAATACCGAGTGTTTTTATAGCTGTGACATTTTCGCGAAAGGTATGGACAAATGATGACAAAGATGAAACAGATTCCTTCTTTAGAGGGGTAAAGGCAAATAGTTTATCAACATGCGCGGTAGCTAATAACCGAAGGTTTTCAAAGCATTTTTTTAATTCACCCCAAGCAATTGCATAATTATTTGCACTCAACGGAACGGCTTTGACAATGGTAAGCGCTGGGCCCGCTAAGCAAGATATTAAATAGTGATAGCGCTCAATATCTGATATCGCGTTGTTATGATGTATAAGTGATTCAAACATATCACGGAAGGAACACCATTCGATAACATTGCCATCAAATTTAGGGAGTTCAATTTTTGGTAAGTTGACCGTATGATACGACTGAATACCTCCAACATTAAGTGCACGATTTTCATCTTGATGTGAATAATTCATTTGTAACTGGTTCTCAACCGATCGTATATCTCCACACATAGCTTCCATAGCGTCTGCAACTATAGCGTCAACACTCTCAAACTCTACCACTAAATTCAAATCCACTAATATAGTAAGGATCTCTTGCTGAAATTGTTCGAATTGAGAAATGTATTTTTCGAGTGTAGCCACACGTGCCTTGAAAATTTGTTGTTTTTCAACGTCTGTTTTACATTCCTTTGCCAAACTATCGAGATTCCGAATCGACCGTAGTACACCATCACGTGCCGAACGTGCTCGAATCAGAGACTTAGAAGAATTAAAAGATTCATCGTCCTTCTTATTTTTAGGGCGACCCATGTTGAACGATATAACAAAAGACACAAATCGAAAACGAAAAATAAAAATAAAATAAAATGAAACAGATACGATATCCGGCCCGAAGGACCAAAATGTTTGCGCGAATACCCGACTTTGTAATTAACTAACTAGTTTAATTTGTCGGGGATAGACTCGCATATAATTGTGCCGGATATGTATCAAAATAATTTTGCTATGTATATAAAATAAAAGACATACATGCTAAACTAGTGGACTGTATAAAAAATATTTTGTATTGCCAAAATTCTTAGGTTATTGAACAAAACTTCATGACTTAATAATAGTGTTAGTAGCTTAATACTAAACAAAAAAACACAGGTACATATATGTATGTATATATATATATATATATGGAAAAGAGATAATAATAATAATATATAAGTATATATATATATATAAGCTAAAAATACATAAATATAAACAAAAGAAAACTTATCCAAAAAAATGAGCAGCCGACTTGGAACCAGCGAACTATGGATTGATGATGGGAACAACGGCTACGACGATGGTGCGAAGTACCGAATACGCACGTCACGTATTATTTTATAATAGTACAATGTCAATAAGTGACGATCAGTACTACTAATAAAAATAATAAAAATATGGTTGCGTCCATGTATCGTAGACCGTAAGGTAAAGGTAACGACCTATACGGTAATACACGACGTTGTGAGTTGCCAAAACAGCGGCGCACTACACAATATATAGCGATGGTATAAAATAACATTCACAAAACACGCACAAAATCAACAAATGTGAACAACAACACGGATTTGTCAACGAACGAACAAACCGGGCGTACAACGGACATGGCGTATGTGTTTGTGCCGGGAACTGCGCAGTAGTCATGGACCAAATAAAAAATCCAGTTTCGTCCCGTCACGTGATGACGCATCGATGTCGGTATTAACGGTTGTCGCACGTGTTGCATGTCGTTCATGTCGCACCGACCAGATGGCATGTCGTGATATGTTTTTTTCGAACATTACTTTTTAAGGTAATAAATAGCTTTTACCATCATGCCAAATTATAAGCACCTGATTGTCGAAATTTAATTTCACAGGGAGGAAGGGAGTCAACCAATAGGTTCTAAAATTAGATAATATACTCGTATGTATTAAATACAAACCATATAGCGGATCCAGGGGGGGGACGGAAGGGGCGATCGCCCCCCCGTCAGCCGTATCAAAATGTGTTGTATCTAATTTGTTGTACTATTAAATTACATTATTTTGTGTTATACCATTCTAATGTATTGTTAATTGTTATTATCACAAATTTTTGTCTTTTATTTTTATAACATAAACATATGTGAAGTGTCGATAACAACAATATTATTGCGATATTATTCATAATCCGCCCCCCCCCCCGTTAAGGTAGGCTGGATCCGCGCCTGATACGACCACGATGTATTAGACCAATAAAACTGTACGTTCGCGTCGGTGTGTATCGAATAAAAAATGCGCTCGTCGGTTTTTCGGTTCGAACTATTGATAGATCGAATCGTTCAACCTCTCGCCCTATCACACCTGCCGTCATCGTTGACCGTGGCGGCAGTAATCGGATCTTAATAATATCGCTATGCGCGCGACAAATATTGCAATTGAGTCGTCAGAAATCAATTAGCGTGAACGGACCGGACCGATGCGGAGAAAGATGGAAAGGCGACCTGATGTTATCGTAATGATATAACACGATACGTACTACGAGTATATTGGCATTGGATCGAATTCACTGATGCATAACATTATCGCATTGCGCGTGGAGCTCGGATATCAATTCATTTGTTTATTTTCGTACCGAAACGATTGCCTCCGATACACGATGCTCGCCGTGGAAAAAAATAATAAAAAAATAACCATATCTCTTACCGATTTATCTTTACCGTTTATCAAAAGTGTATACTACTGGGAATTTTCTACAGTGGCTTTGGATATTTTTCCAAAGGTATACAAAACAAGGAATATTTTTCAAATCCGTTCAAGTTACTACAACGTCACATGACGTTATCATTAGGTAATTTTCGTTTTAACGTATACGGCTATAGATACTAACAGCGATATTATAAGAATTGAATAAGCTAATTTCAAATTTAGGTGTACTTATTTGTTATGATCGTCGCATCCGATTTAGCGCATGAATGCTGAGAATCATGTGAAATGCGAAATTCAATCCGTGTTGCATGGTAATTACGTACAATATTGGTCGTAGATCCAACCGAATCGTGCGCCCGGAACGATATTTATCCGGTGCGACGCGTATTATAAACAATAAATGAGACGAAGTGTTTTCTCCGCGTGGCCGGAACAATAATAATCGTGTCTATTTTCGAAACGATAAAATCGATCGGTCGTCGCGCAGAGGGTGGTCGAGGGGCGTGCGATGATGGTCAACCGCGGTTAAGGTGCGGGCGTGGGAGGAAACGAGCATCATTCATAAACGGGAAATGATCGGACAGACAGCAACATATATATATATTTCTTTTACAATTATTATCGTTGTTATTATTGACTATCATTATCATTATAATTATTATTATTATTATTATTATTATTATTATTATTGGGCGATGACGGCCAATTAGTACACAGTGCTCTCGGGACGACGGCTGGCGTGCGTGCGTGTGCGCTGCGTTTGACGTTGGCGAAAATAGTCGTCGTTCGCTACACACACACACGCGCGCACGGAAGCGCGCAGTCGTATCGCCTGAAGCCGAACGATGCGTTAAATCCATTATACTTGCATAGACCGCGCGTTATTTACACCGAACCCTTCGGGCGGCGGTACGCACAAACACGCACCCGCGCTCAGGTTTATATTGTGTTATTATCGTTACCGCCGTCGGATATTGCTACCGGTGCCGGCCGATATTTACCGACCAGAGATGCCACAATGAACCACTCGTGGAACGACGCGCGTGCACACATTAGACATATTTTATACGTTATGAGTGCGCGCGTACGCGTATTGTTGTGCGCGCGCCGGACGGGAAAAAGCGTCGTACGATAGTGTTCGTACCGTGTACGTACGTGCATGATACGGAGACGCGGCACGCGCCTCGTAATTATGCGGCCACGCGACCGCCGACGTCGGACATATGGCGCGGACGCCCGCCGATCGCTTTCTCTCTCGCGCCCACTCACAATTCCTCTCCCCCGCGGTCCCGTTGCGTGTCGACGGCAGGCCCGTACCGTCATTAATAATAATAATAAAATAACGCGTCGTGTATTGTGCACACATCGTTTTCGTGCGCGCGCGCGTAATAATCGGGAAAAAATGGCAATAATACTTGAATTTTAGTCCTTCCTGTCTTTTTCCGTAGCACCCCGACCACCTCCCCGGTCGACCGAACGATG
>JASXSY010000313.1:0-21375 GCA_034509805.1 Sipha maydis
ATAACTCATTTCACGAGCGAGCAATCAAATCAATACCAGATAAACCAATGAGTGTAATATATTTTGATAATTTTTTTACTACTCCTGAGTTAATAAGCTACTTGAGATCTGAGTTTGGCATATTAAGTTTAGGCACTATTAGAAAACAGCATCTAAGAGGATGTCCTCTAATTGAAGATAAAAAGTTAATGAAACAACCAAGAGGCACTTATCAATACCTTTGTGATAAATCCAAAAAAGTTATAATTTTAAAGTGGTTTGATAATAAGGTAGTTAGTTTAGCCAGTCCCTATACACAGGAAAGTAAATCAAACACTAACATTATACAGCGATATTCAAAAGATGCAAAAAAAAGGGTGCCTGTTCCTTACCCTAATATAGTCAAAGAATACAACACCCACATGGGTGGTGTCGATTTAGCAGATATGTTAGTTGCATTGTACAGAACTGGTTTAAAGTCTCATAAATGGTATATGTCTTTTTTTTCTCAAATGCTTGATATATCTGTTAACAATGCTTGGCTACTATACCGTAGAGATTGTGAACTACATAAAGAAAAAGAAAAAAGGCTCAAAGAATTTCGACATGAAATTGCAGTTGCCTTAACTAGTAAGGACAAACCTCGGCTAGGGCGTAGACCAGCTTTGGAAAATAGTAATTTACCTATTAAAAAAATTCGACAAGAGATAGCTCCAAGACCGTACACAGATATAAGATATGATAAAACAGATCACTGTCCTACCTTTACCAAAAAAGGTAGATGTCGCCATTGCTCAGCTGGTCAAACTTCAATAATATGTTTGAAATGCAATGCAAGATTGTGTTTAGTTGAAGGACGAAATTGTTTTCAACAGTTTCATTACAAATAGTTTCTAAATGGTTCCTTTCTTATAAGTATTATACACATAATACTTTTTATTAATATTTTAATATTTTTTTTTTGTACAAATAATAATATTATTCAAAAGACTGAAGTAATCTTAATTGTAAAATTTAATAGTTTATAGTATATTACTTATACTTTGTTGTTATAAAGCATCATATTTGTTTATTAATTAATTTTAAAACTTCTAAATATTTAAATTGAACCAAAATACTGGTGAATAACAAATTATTACAAAGACTGTTTGTTATATATATTTATGTTTTATTTTATTTTTTGTTAATTTATAAATAGTTAATTTTTTTTTAATAGTCAGTTTATTATTATATAATTTTTTATAGTTTTTCAAAATAAAACAAAGTTTATTAAAATAAAAATGTATCAGTATTTTTATACTATATTGGAACCTTTTTTATTTTAAATCTTGATCTTGAAAATGTATCTTATCAGATACATGTATAAAATAAAGGTATTTTGATAATGTATCCTCAGAGATACAACTTATAACTCAAAATTGGTTTGATAAAAAAAATTTTTTTCTTCAAATTTGGATTCTAGGACTCTTATATACTTAGAAAAATATGAGTTGAATATTTTTACACAATTATTTCATATAGTGTCAATTTAAGGGTTAAAAGAAAAAGCCGCCGCTTGGCTGGTCACAAACACTATGAAACTTAAACGCAAAGTCGGATTAAAAATAAACTCCATGAAAACAATATAACAAAGTTAGTAAAGACGTGTATTGCTGTTGCTAAAAAAACATTTTCAAAAAATAAAACAAAAACAAAAATGCCTAGAATAATACCTATTCCTAAAAAAGGTGGAGTTTTACCTCTCATACCGATTTTTGCGGGTCTATCCGCATTGGGAGCGTTATCAGGCGGAATCGCAAACGTGGTTAAGACTGTTAATGAAATAAAATCCAACAGAAACACATCTATTCATTTAGGAAAAGTTTTATATCTTCGTCGAATACGTATAAAATCGGAAAAGGTATTTCACCGTATAAAAGTGTATCCAAAAGAAAACAGAAAAAAAACTAATTGCTACGTTACCCAATAGAGCTCTGTACGATTATGAGATTATAAATTCCCCCCGCGCGTTGAAAATACCTCATTTCATAGGAGTATTCTCCAGAGATAGGTTACCACTATGTCCGAAACGCAGAGAATCAGTTGTAGTCAACTTGGACATTGAAGACAGTGCAGGTACTCATTGGGTAGCGTACAAAAAAATCGGAGACAACATTGATTATTACGATAGTTTTGGATATTTACCACCGCCATTAGAACTGCAGACATATTTCCGAGGTTATAATATTAGATATAATTTCGAGCGGTACCAAAATTACAACTCAACAAACTGCGGACACTTGTGTTTAAAATTCTTAACATGTACACTATAACGTTAAACGGAGATTCTAGCGAACTATCATGTGATATTTTCCCACCGTTGGAAGTGGATAAATCGACTAAAATTTGTCTTTTGAGTTTACATACAAATAATTCTATACCAAACGTCGAACCTGGATGTAATATTATCGCATTTCGTAGGTCAAACGGGGAAACTGTAAGCGTTACTATTCCTACGGGGGCGTATGAATTAAACGGTTTAGATACCGTGATAAATAAGTTATTACCCTCGGACGTTTCGTCGTTTAGACTAGAAGCCGACAATAATACATTAAAAAGTACAATGTCTGCCAACATGGATATAGATTTCCATAACCAACATAGATTTTACTGTAGATAATAACATATCGAAGCTGTTAGGTTTTCAAAATAAAGCGGGAATCACACACGAATCTGAAAATCTGGTCAAGATAATTAAAGTGAATTGTATAAAAATAGAATGTAATTTGATTCACGGTTCATTTTGTGATAGAATGTCGAGCTAGACTATACACGAATTTTTTCCAACCGTGTCGCCGGGATACAAAATAGTAGAGACACCGAGACATTTAGTTTTTTATTCTCTCAACACTACATATATAAGCAAAATAATTATTGAATTAAGAGATCAAAACGGTAAATTAATAAACTTAAGAGGTGAAATAATTACAGTTTGCCTGCAGATTAAATACGATAATGGGACTTAAATTTACAAGAAAAAAGGATAGAATTATCATTAAAAAAACTACAATTTTTACGCTCATTAAAAGTCATATAATAATGGATGATACGTGTTTAATTGTGACCGAAGGCTATGTTGAAGACTGTAAAATAACTCAAATACAATATCACTCTTTTCTGCCGTTGGTCGTGTAGGTTGGGCCGGTGGTGTGCTAGCGGCCTCCGGTTCGGAGACTGGCGCGGGTAGCTTGGCGAGCCGATGTTGTTGACTCGCGTTACGTTCCCTCGCCTGTCTCTTCTCCTTTAGCTTCTGGAACTTGCGTTTGTTCCTCGCCTGCTGCGCCTCCGTCCTTCCCTTCACGACCGGTGTCGGAGTTACCGTTGACGGCCCGGGTACCGGTGATGGCTCCCTGGGTGGCAAGGGTACGGGTGCCGTGACCGGTTTTGCCGGTGTCCGGTGCGATGTCTGGATGGCGGGTTGTGAGCGTGGTGGTCTGGACTTCGAGCTGTTTCGACTGCTGCCAGGTGGTGCCGATGGTTGTGGTCGCAGTCGTCGCTCGATGTCCGTTGTCCTGTCCATCCAGCCCCTATTGTAGATCGCCGCCCTCACCGGATCCTGCAACAGGTGACGGGTTGACATCCTGGCGACCTGAGCGGCTGTTCGTGGCTGATCCTGGTCGCCGTGCACCAGACCCAGGCGGTTGATTAAATCAGCCACCTGTTGCCACTTGTCGGCATTGTCCCGGTCACTCATGGTATCTAAAAAAAAAAACAAATTTTTTTCTTTTTTCCCTTTTTTTTTTTTTATTATTATACGGGTGCGCGTTTTAGGCATGACACATGTATTTTCCGCGGTGAGAGCTGGTCGGTAAGGAAAACTCCTTTTCCGACCTGCTCCGCTAGAGTCACCGGCCCCCACCATTTTGGTGCAAAACCGGCGTGAAAATCTTTGTGTGCTTTTGATAGGTGGTGTGCTTTGTAGTAGACTACGTCGCCCTTGCTGAACTTTACCGGTGTGCCGGTTTTCGCGCTCGGTTTTACCACCACCTTTTTGCCTAAAATATGCTTTTCCCGCTCTACCCTTTCTTTTTTTGATTTTTCGATGTGAAATGGCGTTGATTTTGACAGCGCCCAGTCTCCGGTTCTCATGCACTCCCTGCCGAGAACTAGGACCGCGGGTGGGTAGCATGTCTGTTCGTTACACCTGTTTCGTATCGAAAATAGAATTGCGGGTAGTTTGGCGTCCCAAGATTTATGGTTGCCATCGACGAGTTGTGCGCGTAAGCCCTTTTTTAGGTCTTGATTTCGGCGTTCGACGGGATTGGCCCTCGGATGGTAAATCGGAGTCGTCCAACCCTCCACACCCCAGCGTTCTAACGCATTTTTCATTTCGTTTGATACAAACTGGGGACCGTTATCGCTGAGGCACACTCGTGGGTAACCGAAACGTGAAAAGAACTCGCGTTCTAACGTTTCGATTATTGTTTTAGATGTAGCTGTTCCTAAGGGGTACCTCGGTCCACCTACTAAAACAGTCGGTTGCTACCAGTATATACGATTTTCCGTTACCGGAACGTGGGTATGGGCCCATTAAATCAACACTGATAACTTCCCATGGTCGTCGGGGGGTTCTTGGTTGTATTGGGTCATTTGGACGCGAGTTAAGTGGTTTCGTGCACGCGCACACGTGGCACGCACCGACATATAACCTGACATCGTTTTTTTGACCTTTCCAATAGTACCGTTGTCGAACCGCCCGATACGTCTTTTTCCAACCTGGATGGTTGGATAAGACATGATCGTGACACCTCCAAATCACGTATTGCGTTTTGGACTTCGGTATCACGATGAGGGCGTTAGGGCCGACGTTTACACGTAAGAGCCTGTCGGAAAAGACGTATGCGTCGGTTCCCGTTTTGGTGTTTCTCGTGTTACGCGCTGGCCCATCTAATTTGAAACCGGCAATTACGTCGCGTATCGTGGCGTCTTCGGACTGCCACCTTTCGAGCGTATTTGCGGTGAGGGGGGTGTCATCGCTGTCGTGGTTATTGAACATAGAGAAAATGTGTTCGGACTCGGGATCAACGTTGGTCGTTGGAGATGTTGGTGCTCCGACCAATTTTTCCTCGAGTCGTTCCTCATCTACGGCTGTGCCCGGTGCCGGATCACGGGATAACAAATCTGGTGCTTCGTTATGTATTCCCGGGACATGTACCGTACTAAAATCTAAATTAGCTAGTTGTAATGACCAACGTGTTAATTTAGAATTTTTGTCCTTGGCCCTATGTAACCACGTCAGTGCTGAGTTGTCGGTAAGGAGTTCGAAACGTCGGGTTTCTAGGTAGGGGCGAAATTTGTCGGTCGCCCAGATTACTGCTAAACACTCGCGTTCAACCGCGGCGTACCTTGTTTGTGTCGCATTAAACTTTTTGCTTGCGTATGACACGATGCGTCTTTCCTCAGGTCTGTCACCCCTTTGGAAAAGAACTGCACCCGCGCCTATCTCGCTTGCGTTGGTTTGTAGACAAAACGGTTTGCTATAATCGGGTGGCGACAATTTTGGTGATGTGACTAGCGCGTTTTTTATTGATTCGAACGCGCGTTGTTCTACATCTGTCCATTTCCACCGTACCCCCTGTTTCAATAAATTTGTGAGGGGTGCTATGGTATCCGCGTAATTGTCTACGAACTGGTTGTACCAGTTGCACACTCCTAAAAATGTTCGTACATCCTTTACCTTACGTGGAACCGGAAAATTGTCGATGCAGACCAATTTTTCCGGTTGTTTTTGAATTCCTTCCGCGTCTACAATGTGCCCTAAAAATGAAATTTCGTGTAAACCGATTTTACATTTTTTTGTGTTGCACGTAAGTCCAAACCTCTTGAGACGCTCTAAAACTTTGTCTAAGTGGGTTTGATGTTCATACTCGTTCCTTGAAAATACTACTATATCGTCTAGGTAAACTTGTACGAATTAATCTTGGTACCCCCTCATGACCTGGTTCATGAGTCTCACGAAAGTCATTGGACTATTTTTCAGACCGAAAGGAAGGACTCGGAATTGAAAAAGACCCCTACGCGTCCGGAAAGCCGTGTATTTTCGTGAATTTTCATGCAGTGGTACTTGCCAGTAACCACTTCGCAAATCAAAAAAACTGAAAATTTTTGCGCCCCGCATTTGCCTAATCATTTTATTTAAATCTGGCATAGGATACGCGTTGGATTGGGTTACGTCGTTGAGCCGCCTGTAGTCGACACAGAGTCGGAAGGAACCATCCTTCTTCTTTGCCAATACTACTGGTGCGGCCCACGGTGAGGTGCTAGGTTCAACGAGCCCCTGGAGTTCCATATCGCGTACCATATCATCGATAGCAGTTTGTTTCTGTTGCGGATATGGGTATGGTTTAAGCGCGATAGGTGATGGGTCTTTAAGCAAAATCTCGTGTTCAATTAATTTGGTACGTCCTACTTTTTCACTGAAAACTACCGCGTATTTATTTAATACATTGATGAGTTTCTCGCGAGTTTCGGAATCGTCCCCAAATTCTAATTGTGTTAGGTCGGGACTAGTGGTGGGTGGTTGTGCTTTCCCTTTCCAACATGTCGATGTACGAATTTGCCTACCCATGTGAATTGTACACGCGGCGTAATCCCAAGAGACTTCATTGTTGACAAGAAAGTCGTGTCCGAGTAACGCGTCGCAATACAAGTTATCTAAGATAGTTGCTTCGAATGTGATGTCGAGTGCTCCTATCTTAGCTTCGAATGTGGAGGTACCACTGGTGGTCGCAGTGTGACCGTCCGCCATCCGGACGATGTTCAATAGTCCGTGAGGGGTTGATTTGCCGTATTTACGGGCTATCGTCGGATTTACGTAAGATCTTTGCGCTTGCGAATCTAATAGAGCTGTTACGAAGCCTGATGGAAGTTCGAGTTCGACCGCAGGGGTCGGAATTTTTTCCGGGCGTGTTCGTTTACTATTATTAGTCGTATATTATATCGGTATATTATATCGGTAGAGCGGGACAACTGGTTCTGAACCGCGACGGAAACTGTCTGGTCTACGGTGTTTACCGCCATAACCATACTGTTCCCATCGGTTGCCTCTGTGCTCACCGTTTGCTTAATGCGCGCAGACTGACCTACTGCGGGGTTGTGCGCAGTGTGTGTGCTAGCGCCCCCGTCACCTGTGTAGGTGCACACCCGTACCTCTGTTGCCTTCGTCCCCACACCTGTGGCTGCCCCATGAGCCGGTTGTTGAACACACGTGTCACCCGTGAGGTGAGTATGTTCGGTGATGGGGTGGTGTAGGTTCTGGATCTGTGAATGGGAGTCGATTTGTTCTGCGACGGAAAAAATTTTCATAGTTGGCTGTTCGATGTGTCGAGTTGCCGAACTACGTGCGTGTGTACCGCGTAATTTATATCCGTGATTACTACCGAAATTTAGTGAAGATGTCTGAGGGGGTGGTGATGAGTCGAGGGGGGGGACTAGACCCCGTCGACTCCCCTTCCGTTTCCCGATGAGGTCGGCCTATGTGGACACTTGCTGTGCCAATGCAGTTCCCCACAGAATTTGCACGGTCCCGGTTTTGGACGTTCAGTCGCATTATCAAAAACTTTCTTTTTGACCGGGGGGGCCCGCTGTGGGGTGCTCGGCGCGACCTTCGGTTTGGGGAACCACTGTTTAGTGGCTGGAATTGTGCCCGTTGTTACTGGGTCCAAAACGCCTGCAATGCGTCGAAGCTCGCTGAACGTTAATGGCCGATGTAAACGAATGTGCGTACGGAACGTGTCGCGCGTTAACCCGGCAATAATACCTACCAATTCCGGTTCGGATAGGCCAGTATTTACGCGGCGCGCTAACTGATTTTTAATCAGCACGAAATCTTTTAACGATTGTTCGGGCGTTTGACGTATTGACACAATGTCGGCGCGCAATTGGGATTGAATTTCGGAGTTGTTAAAATTTTCTAAAAATTCCACCCTAAATTCTTCCCAGGATAGGTCAAGTATTTTGATAGATGTATACCATTTACCCGCCATTCCTTTTAACTGCGGCTCGACCGCCCTACACCAACCGGATGGGTGTATGCGTGCCTGCACCAAGATCGACTCGGTATTGTTCATAAACCTGACGGGGTCTTCGGCCCTTGTTCCTGAAAACTCGGGTAACGAGGACCTTGCTGTGCGCAATTCGTCGTACGGAATTAATACCAATCTTTCCTGATGCTGTGCATCGTATGGTGTGTAGTTACCCGAATGGTCTACGCGTGTGTCGCATGCGAAAAACGGTCGGTCGTTCGCTGCGGGGATATGGCTGGTGCTCGGTTGCGCACCGCCCTCATTATACGCGTAAGACCTACCCAACTGGTAGTTCTCATGTGGACGAGTGTCTACGCGTGCGGGTGGCGGGTGTACTGGGGAACGCGAGACTGTATGAGTGTGTGGCTGTTGTGCAGTTACACTACGCGCTTCTGCAAAGAAACGCGTCATGCTCGCTTCAAGTGCCGACAAACGTGCCTCGAACGACGATGTATCATTCGATTCTGGCACCGTATGTTTTAACATACTCAACTGGTCCACTGCGGTCCTAAAAATATCGGCGCTTATTTTTTTAACAGGTTCCCCCTGTTGTACAGACGGCTGGAGCCCGCTGTGTACTTGTCTGCCACCCGGGAGCGACTGCCTTACACTAGGGCTGGCAGTATTACTCTCGGATAGCTGCCTGTTTACCCAGGTAGCTTCCGCGTCTATACGTGACGAGGTAGCGTACGGCTGTTCTCCCGTACCGTCCGTCAATATGGTGATTGACGGCTGCACTGGACAGAACCGTATGCTCGTGGGATCCTGTCCATTCTCCCGAATATTATCCTCTAGCCTAATAATAACATCCGACTTAGAACCGGATATACTTAATCCGCGGGCCGTACACTCGCAACGTAGCTCCGCTGCCGTCAACTGTTCCAACGTTTTTCCCGACATAATGTATTTTTAATTAATAAAAATTTCAAATGTGGGCGTTGAACTGTCGCGTAAACGGTTGCCTGTGCTTGTTATACGGTACGTCGGCTGAGAGTAAAAAAAATTCGATTGAAACGAGAAATTTGCGCGATGTTTTTACGGGAGTATTGTTTTTGTTTACACTCGCGTAAAAATGATAACCAGCTGAGCTGATTATTTGGTTACCGGTACGGTCCAAATTTATCGTAATTTGGTCACGCACTCGGCGACGGTAATGAAACCAGTTGTTTCGGCGGTACGCGGTGGCGGCGGTTAAAAATAACGGCGCGCGGCGGCGATAATAATTTGTGGTGCGCTACGCGTCTAACGACAGCGACCCGTGGTGGCGGCTATTGTTTGACGGTGCGGAGTATCAGATAATAACAACGGCGGCGATACTGGTTTTGGCCTGCGCGATGCGTTGTTGTCGTCGTAACCATAGACATATTAACTATGGACCGCGCATAGAGAGAGAAGTCTAAGGTGAACATCAAGCAAAAGAGATAGAAATATAAGTTGGAAGTACATGGAAAAATAAACGAAACAATTTTATTTTTCTAAATGATATTTAATATGATTACTTTTCTTATCACTTTTTATTAACATTTTACTAAAATACTAAAAATATTACATTAAAATTTAAAATATTAAATTAATTATGATTTACAAAATTACAAAATACATATTACAGAAAATTTTGAAAGTTTGGAGATCCTTATTGATTTTTGAAAGTTATGATTTTTGTTAATTTTGATCGAATCCTCATTTTTGATCCAACCAATTCTTTGTTAAAGTGATGTAATCTTATAGTATTATAATATTTTAATATTAATTTAATTATTTGTAATAAATGGTTATTAATTGGCGATTGGGAATAAATGTGCTTGTTTAAATTTACAAAGTATAGTTTAATATTTATACTAGACATACATTTTATAATTAAATATTGAATAACATTATTATTTTTTTGATTTTTAATGGCCTGTGTTATCCATAAAATAAAATTTTTTTCTGCTATTTCACATAAATTAACAACGTCAATTGATGGCTTAGTTAAGCCACCACGATTTTTGATATCAATTAATTTGTGTCTGCTATTTGTATCTATTAATTCTGCTGCACATACATTACATTTTAATACACATAATATTTTTTTCACTATAAAACCAGATATATGCTCAATAGCAAAGGTTTGATATTGAGGTATTTCTTGCAGATTTTCATCACCTATTAAGTTTGGCATTTCTTCTACACATAAAATATCTAAAAAATTTTCTTTTGGTTTTTTTTTTGTACTAGTGACACTTAAAATATTAGTTGCATCTTGTGGTGAACAATTTGCTCTATTTGAGATAGTCAAATTTGTGTGTATAAGTAGCCTTTTGTATGCGGATTCAAACTGTGCAGCTGAAGGATTATTATTAAACCCTCCTCTGGACCTTATTGCAGAAAAGAGCATTTCAATATGATCCTGAGATAATTTGTAAGTTAAAATGAAATCTAACTGTCCAGACTTTACTACATCTAAAAATAATTGTTTTACACTAATTAAACATGTAATTAATCCAATAAAGCCGGTTTTTCTTTGAGATTCTAAAATTGGAATATTATTTTGCCCTTTTAAGCTTTCTAAATACAATATTGAATCTTCAACAAATTTATGTATTTGGTCTTCAAGATTTGCATACAATGGTCGTTTACATTGTAACTTCTCTAAAAAATTACGTGTATTCAGAAAATCAAAAATATCATTAATTTTCTTACAAAATTCTATTGTCGAATCACTATTTTGAAAACCTTCAAAACGTTCATTTTTGCACAAAGTTAAAGCATCTGCAACACTGGAACTGAATGTTTGTGCTGCTAAACTAACTTTCATCTTTTCTTTAAAGTACCAAATATGTCGTCGTCTAAGTTAAGTTGCCAAATGTAATCCACCCTTTTCTTGCAAATCTACTAATTTTTTGAAAAAATCCCATTCAATTGATTTCCCATTTTGGTCGTATAGTATTCCCCAATCACCAAGGGTGTTCCTAACCAATTTTAACATATGAGCAGCATCTAAAAATATGTGTACGTCTTCTTGGGTATTTGGATGTTTAAATGAAGGTTTGGTTGGTAAATTGGCACCTAATATTTTCACCATAGATATATTTGAAGCAGCCCCATCAAATGTTAACGATTTGACAATAACACCAGTTTCATTCAAGTTTTGAAGACATGTAGTGACTAAATTGGATTTTTCTGCTGCAGTTGTACCATTCATTAGAAAGTATCCTACTGGAGTTTTCCAATTGGAATTCAATGCCACCAATAAAAATACTAAGGCTTCTCTAGCCAATGGCAAGCTATCAGAATCTACTATGTCTTGTCCAAAATTAATGTACCCTTGAAGGCGGTCACCATTATAATGTATATCTTCCCTAATAGACATCTCATCCATAATCAAACCACAAAAAAGTTTTTTATTTTTTTTCCCCATTTCTTCAACCTTAAGTTTTACAGCATTCAAACATTCAACACTAAACCCAGGTGTTCCATCAATAGTTGAATACCATTTTCTGATAGTACTTGGATGAGGTAAAGTTTTATTAAAAATCTCTCTAACATAGCTGTATGCAGCTGGAGAATAAAAGTGTAAAGTTAACCCAAATGTCCTTAATTCTGGTGATATACTATTTCCTGTTGACATATTTAACTGTTTCATAATGATTTCAGTTTGAAGAGGTGGTATACTTTCCTATAAAAATGATCAACAACATAAATCATTGCCAACAAAAAATTATATTTTATGTATATTTATATCATTGTAAAACCAATACTGTTTGCGCCGCAAACAACGGCTTCGTTATTAATTTATGTTATCATTTTCGTGCGATTGATAGCGGTGCGTTGCGTAACTACGGCCATCCTCTGCGGTGGTGATAGCCTCCGTGTGGGACCGGCCGAAAACGTGATCGCGCTGTTATCATCGCGCGGAAATGTTCGTTATTGCATGTTTTCTTAGTTCTCGGTTATGTTTTTAGTAAAAGTTAAAGTCATGTGCTCAGTGCCACAAGTTTCATTAAGTTCGTGTGTTTTTTCAGTTTTGTGTGGTGGCACTGAGACACTTATCTTCATTTTGTGGTGTCCGGCGGCATAGCCTTCGTGGTGAATGTCGTCGGCACCGTCTTTCTCTCTTGTCTTTTCGTTTTCGTGGTGTGCACATCAATTCAAGTTTCGTGTTCCCGTGTCTGCAGTCATTTTTCTTGTGAAACCACGTTGTCGTGGCTCTTCGTTTTGTGAATCGGCCGTCTGGTAAAGTATCGTTCGAGGCAATCGGATATTGTCCAGCGATTTAATATTTATTGTTTTTTAGTTTTACCAGCGGTCGCATTGTGAATAACGTGGTTTTGTCTTTCGTGTCATCATACGGGCTGCAGAACGGTTTTTGTCTTCGTTGGTCGCACGCACTAGTCGCTGTGACTTATTTTTTATTATACACTGCGGTGTGCCGTCGTAGGCATTGGTCAAGTCACAGCACTGGTGCGGTCGCGTTGGGATGAAATCCGCCATCAATCACAGTCACATGTGAGTATTGGTCGACCATATTTGTTCTTGTGTAAAGGCCGACGGGCCTAGCCGCCAAAGGCTAATTTATTTATTAGTATTTATTATTTATTCATATATTATTATTTGTGTGCCGTGTTGGGCAGCATTTTTATATTTAATTATTATTATTGGCTGTGCCGTGTGGGCAGCATTTTAATTAATTAGTTTATTATTATTCATTATTTATATATTATTATTTGTGTGCCGTGTGGGCCAATATTGTATTTATTATATTATTTATCAATTTATTCTTAATTCATAGCAGCATAATTACATTAACTCATTTATTTATTTATTACATTGATTTTTATTTATTTAATTAATTATAACAGGCGAACAAGCCAGCCTCCTAATATTGTAGGCACTTGCCGCGCCGACATTTTTGGTGACCTCGACGTGATACTATTATTGTTATATTGCCCTTTATGGTAGAATAGTGCTGGTTATTATTATTATTATATCAAATTAGTAAAAAAGAAAATTATTTCATACTTGTTATTTTTATTGATATTATTATATATTTTTTTGTTGATCATTTTCTTATTGTATTCATTGACTCTAGCAACATGAGCACTGCTATATCTCCACAGTTGAGCAAGCTGATAAAGAAAAGAGCTACTATCAAATCTTCAATTGAAGCTATTCGCACTTATGTCAACAAATTCAATAAATCTACACAATCCACTCGCCAGCTTCAAATCCGACTTAAGTCATTAACTCAATATATTTCTGAGTTTAATGATATCCAGCAATGCATCTGCAACCTGGACCAAGGGGAAGAAGAAGAACCTGAGCGGTTGGAGTTTGAAGACATGAATATGACCTTAATAGCTAATATTGAGGACATTATCGCCGAATGCAGTGCGGCAACTGTCCAAAATACATCACACTCCTCAAGCACATCAGGGGGAGAAACAGTAAGGTTGCCAATGATACAGCCTCCCACATTTAATGGAAGCTTGGAAGACTGGTCATCATTCATTGACACGTTCAACGCCTTGTTTCATAATAATGTACAGTTAAACGATGTTCAACGACTGCATTATTTGAAGTCTAGTGTAACGGGTTCAGCAGCTGATATTATTAAAAATTTCTCTATAACATCGGAAAATTACAACGTTGCATATAACGAATTAATACGTCAATATGAGAACAAAGGTCTCACCATCCAGAGCCATATTCGATCACTTCTCCGTTCTCCTAAAGTAAATACACCATCAGCTATTGAGCTTCGCAAATTACATCACCATGTGGCGTCACATGTCCGTGCTCTCAAGGCTCTGGGACAGCCAGTGCAGCATTGGGACGCATGGCTTGTGACACTAATATGTGGCCAGCTTGACTCTATCACTGCCAGTGAGTGGCAACTGCGGCAAGATAAGGAGTTACCCTCTTACCAAGAGCTTGAGTCATTCTTGGCAAAGCGAGTAACTGCCTATGAAGTTGGTCTCATATCAAATCCGTCAGTTGAAAAGTCATCACGAGCAAAAAGTGGCAATTATAATAACAAAATATTTTTTACTCGCTCTACAGAAGGAAAAGTACTTAAGTGTCCTATCTGTACACAACCTCACAAAATCTATTCTTGTCATAACTTCTCAAAAATGTCAATTGCTGAAAGAAAAAACGCCGTTGCAGCTGCAAAATTATGCTATAATTGCTTAAACTACGGACATCAGATCAAAGATTGTCGTTTATCATCATGCCCAAAATGTAATAAACGACACAATCTGAAATTGCACGAGGATACCCCACCTAACAATGTACTGACTGAATCAAACTGCACTGAAGCAACCGCGCTTGGAAGTACACCCAGTTCAGTATTATTATCAGGTGCTACTAATATTCAAAACTCTGATGTCAAATTCAATGTCATGTTGTCAACAGCTATAATTAATGTCCAAGATCCAGCTGGAAATTGGCATAAGTGTAGAGCCATTCTAGACTCTGGATCTCAACTTAATTTTATCACTAATGATTGTGCAAGGAGATTAAAGTTACTATCATATAACAACACACAACAATTCATTACTGGTATCGGCTCCATAAGTTCATCAGCATCAAGTTCATTCTCAGCATCTATTTCTTCTCGGTTTTGTGAACATGAATTAAATGCTGTCTTACATTCATTATGTACAATAGTAAATGCATTGCCTTCTCATAGGATTGAACGTAGCGACATTATGTTACCAAGACACATAATAGACAAGCTTGCGGATCCAAATTTCCACGAACCAGGCAGCATTGATATATTACTTGGGTCAGAAATATTTTTCGATATTTTGGGGACTGAAAAATGGCCACTTACAGAATCTGCTTCGTTACGCAGTACCGATTTTGGCTGGATAGTCGTAGGAAAAATGCCTATCACGTGCAGTCAAGCCAAGCATACGTCAAACGCTGTGTCTTCGCATTCAGCACTGTCCTTGTTTACCTCAGTGGCTGCACTAAAAACAGCCAATGAACAAAAGGCAGAAGCGCATTTTTTATCAACGATAGCGCGAGACAAAAACGGCAGATTTGTTGTGAAACTACCGTTTGCCCAAGATCCACAAGCACTAGGTGACTCGCGAACCATGGCTAAAAGGCGATTCACAAATCTAGAAAGACGTTTTGCAAAGGAACCAAGTCTCGCAAAAGAATACAAGGCATTCATGACCGAGTATCTCGAGATGGATCATATGCAAGTTGCCACCAACACTGCCAGTCCATGTTATTACTTACCTCATCACGCTGTGTTGAAGGCTAATAGCCTGACCACCAAACTTAGAGTGGTATTTGATGGATCAGCTGCATCAGACTCAGGATTATCATTAAACGACATTTTGTTAAAGGGGCCGAAATCCCAACCGGACATTATTAACATATTATTACGATTCCGTGTCCACAATATTGCAATCACAGCAGACGTGGAAAAAATGTACAGGCAGGTGCGAGTGGCAGATGAGGATTGCGACTTCCAGCGTATATATTATCGTGCTAACCCACATGATCAGTTGACAGAATATAAGCTGAAGACTGTTACATACGGTACAAAAGCCGCATCATTTTTAGCAACTCGGTGTCTCGCTAAAATCGCTGATGAAGTGAGTGATGCATCAACTAAGAGAATCATTTCTCAAGACTTCTATGTGGACGACCTGATAAGTGGTGGAGAGTCAATAGAAGCAGTACACAACATCTACCAACAGCTGCATTCTACTCTAATACAATATGGATTTCCACTCCGAAAGTGGTGTTCAAGCTCACGCCAACTTATTGATCTCATACCACAGCAACAAAGCGACAGCAATTTTCTCATAAACATGAGCGAGGATGACACAATAGGGACATTGGGTCTTCTGTGGCAACCAGCCTCAGACAATTTTCTATTCTTGGTTAAACAATGGTGTCCACTAGCCAGAATGACAAAACGATCTCTCTTATCTGACATCAGCAAGGTGTTTGATCCAATTGGCCTGGTGTCTCCCGCATTAATCAGGGGAAAAATTTTCTTGCAACAATTGTGGTCACTAAAAATTAGCTGGGACGAGGTGCTCTCTGAAGATTTACAAAATCGCTGGATAAAATTTTATACTAGTTTGCAGTGCTTAAATCAGGTGATCGTTCCTAGGAGGGTCATGATGTCTCCTTCATCAAACATTCAGCTTCATGCCTTTAGTGATGCTTCCCAAGAAGCATTCGGAGCTTGTATTTATATGCGTTCAATGAAATCTGATGGCCGTATTGACGTTCGATTATACACCTCAAAGTCCAGAGTAGCTCCTATGAAACCATCAACTATTCCCAGATTGGAATTATGCGGAGCATTATTAGCAGCAGAACTTGCCAATGACACATTAGCTGAACTCAAAGCGTTAAATGTCATTGTGCCACCTATCAATGTATATTTATGGTCGGATTCTTCTATAGTAATTGCTTGGATACAGAGCCAGTCTCTATTTTCGGTTTATATATCAAACAGGCTTGCTCGAATCCTTGACGTTTCTTCACCTGACCAATGGCATCACGTGCCTACGAAAGAAAACCCAGCAGACTTAATTTCTCGGGGAATCGATGCTGCATCCATTTCACAGTCAAAATTGTGGTGGCATGGACCCTATTGGTTGATGCAGGAAAAGGGCAGCTGGCCTAGCAGCTATCAAACACCAGATACACTTCCTGAAGTTCGTACAATAAAGCTGGTACTCACGGCATCAGATACACCTGCACCTTGGTTGCTAGAAAAATATTCAAGTTGGTCAACATTGCTTAGAATTACAGCTCTAGTACAGCGCTTTGTCAATAATTGCAAGCTTTCGCGTTTAAACAAACTTGATAGGCGTACAGTTGGTTTTCTAACCATCACAGAAATTGCAGATGCTGAACGATTCTGGGTGACCAACGCTCAAATCAATGCATTTAAGGATGAGTTGTCATCTTTAAAGGCAGGCAAGCTAGTACGTCGTTGTAGTCCACTATTTAGATTAAATCCATTTATCGATGAACATGGATTGATAAGAGTAGGTGGTCGCCTGGTGAACGCACCCATAAGTTACGACTCAAAGCATCCAATGGTATTGCCTTCAAAAGGCATGGTGACCAAGATGATATTCAATTATGAGCATCGTCGCTTGATGCATGCTGGTCCTCAAGCATTACTTGCTCATGTGTCACAAAAATACTGGCCCCTTAGAGGAAGGGAAATTGCTAGAAAAACAGTCCATCATTGCTTACAATGTTTCCGCGCCAAGCCGGTATTCTCCTCACAACTGATGGCCCCGTTTTTTTTTTTAAGTACCTATGAATAGTTAAAAATGTGGACCTTAGGTTTTATATAGCTGTACAGTGAAAATACCTTTGAGAAAAATGGGTAAATATTGAAGGAGGCGTGGTTAGTGATTTTTCATCAACCAATTCATCTTTACTCAATGTGTCCAAACTAATTTCTTCAACTAATATTTCTGAAGGTAATGGCACCACTTCTTCATCCATTTCATCATGCATTTTATCGATAGTACTTTCAAAACTTAATGAGCGCCGAGAACCTATATCAATAGTGACTGTATTAGTTTATAATATATTAATCAGGGTTGGACTGGCCCAAACCAAATATTTAATTAACTGATAGGTTTAAAATTGAAACTTTTAATTATATATCTACTTGATATTTGTGCAAATAGCTTTAGATAAACGACTTATAAGTAATTCAAAATTACTTAGTGATTACATTTGCTTAGGTCCAAAAATTTTTTAGTATAACCTAAGGGCCCCTTGATCAGATTGTAGACTGGGCCTTTTGACGCCAGTCCGACCCTGATATTAATAAATAATTATTATAATTCTATACTTGATCTTACTTATACACATTATGCTAATAATACTAGGAACTGCATCCTTCTTTAGTTTTTTTTGATTATTCATACTAGTAATTGGTATTGAATAATCATTTTCACAAAAGTGACTTTCACAAACTACGTGTGAAGGCTTCAATTCAAAAAATTGGTCAATTGACTGAATAAACTTCAACCATTTTGATTGAAGTCCAAGATCTTTAGGGATCCTAGCCAACAATAAATAATAATATTATAAGACATATAATTTTAAAAAAAATGACTTATTAGTTTTTACCTGTGTAGTTTTAACCCTTGACCAGCAATAGTTGGGCAGGTCTTTATGCAACAACTGTTAACCATATTATGGTTGCAACTACGGTTTTTAATTAAAAAATGTACGTATTACTAAATACGCTAACGAAATATAACAGTTTAACAACAAAATGCAGTAAATTGTATACACAATGAAATTGAAATATTTGAAATATGAAAATCAAACATCAAATATCAGTTAAATCAAATAATATCGTAATCATAATAATAAAGATAATATATCATGGAATATAAATTTGCGTAATATGTTATTCCATGATTTTTCCAAGATGTATTGCTGTCTCTCTCACACTATGATGACTGAATCAAACATAGGCGGGCGGGGTGGAATGCGCGGTCCATAGTTAATATGTCTATGGTCGTAACTTATCGATAAGAAAAGGTGGGTGTAGCGGAGGGTGGCGGTTGTTATATAACTACTTCCCAATCCGTATCACGATTATGCACAGTTGCATGGGATTCCCCTTACGTTCTAAAAAAAAATTTTTTTTTTTACGTAATGTTCACTGGAATCCCAGCTAACCGGCAAACACACTCCTGGCTAAAAGTCTTAATACTAATTTAATATAGGCAATTTTACCGAGGTATGTGTCAGCGTGAAAATAAAAACCCTTACCTTTCCGCTGTCTTGATATTTTCCAAGATTCCTCTGCGGGGAGCCAATTTGTCACGGATTCAGAAGTCGTTACTTTCAAATTTGAACACAAAATACACTATATATCAATTTTTGTATTGATGACCAATTTATTTTAACAACTCTTTTTGATCTTATTCGGCGGCGAAATACAGAGTATACAAAAAACACGATGAAACATAAACAATATATTAACACGCACAGTGTAAACAACAAACCGTATTTCGTCACAGACGTGAAACAACAAATTAAACAAACGTAATGTTTGGCATACAAAAAAAACGACGACAGTTGTTTGTCGTTCCGCGGTGTCGGAAAAACAGACCGTTATCGTTTTTGGAAATATCCGACGACCGGTACTCGTCAACCCGACCTGTCTTCCCGTCCCGCCCAGTATCTTTCGACAAGGTGGGGAGAGTTGACTGTATCGCGCTGTCGTATCCCGTAGTGGTGGTTGACAAAGTGTAGATTAGGTCGCGACGGTACCTGTACGGTGTACTGGTTGCCGTCGCGTACCGTATCAACAAATGGCTCGAAAGAAATTACCACAGATTATCGATGGACTACGGCGATGTCGAATACAAAGAACTGGGCAACATTTTAAACTCGTTGAAATTCAAATACATTTACGTAAAGGGTGAGCAGAAACAAAAAATGATGGAAGAGATTATCCCACATGTTATCGTTATCAACATGGAAGACCTCGGGTGTCCTCGATTGAATCAGTTATGTACCAAAGACGAACCACCACGCTGTATTTTTCACATGAATTTAAATCCAGATCAATGCACCTTTTATAAAATTTATGTTTTAAAAAAATGGTATGTAAATAATTCTTAATACTTAAATAAAGTTATTATTAATATTATGAAATGCGATTTTTTTTTTCTTCTAAACATACATATATGCAGTGGCGTATTTACGGGGGGGGGGTCCCCGGGTCTCGACCCCCCCCAGAAAAAAAAAGGTTAAAAAATCATAAATAGGTTGCTACGTGGTATTGAGAAAAATAATATTAATTTATATTATCATTATGTGTTTTAATGTTTGTATTACAATATTTTTAAAAATAACTTGAGTTTAACAATTGGTTAGTTTGTTATCGCTTCGTCGCCATCCGACGACGATAACGACGTAATATACCTATATAATTATATTAGTACGCCGTCTATTATAGACCATAGTAGACAGTCTGCGATTGTTCGGCATTTGCAATTTGTTATTGCCGGCATCGACATAATATTGTAATCACCGTCGGTCTCATCAGAAAATAAACCAGGTATTTTCTTTCTTTCAGAAATAAAACAGGGGTGATCACGTGGTAGGTTGGCGGTATCCATACGATTAAATAAGTTTAGATTGGTTTGCAGATCATTATAAAAATCATTTGTTGCAATGTAGTACACCAATGAATCTGAAATAACAAAAATTAATTTAATAAATATTTAAAAAAAAAAATGTACAAATAATATACCTGTATCTGTATACATTAAATTAATAGCTTCTTTGTAGTGACTCTTCATTACATTATAATGATAGTCATACATGAGCGTTTTTGATATATCGAGCACAGCAAAGCCTAAATACATAATTAAACTATAGATATTTACCAATAATAATAATAATAATACGATATTTACCTATATAAATAGGTTTGCAAAACTGTATTATTTTGTTCTCCATTGTCACTGCTGTTAAATTTTTATTTTCATAATTAGTGCAGTATTTAAATGTAGTACGATTAATCAGTTTTTGCACCTTTAGCTCTGACGACACCAATTCCATTTTAATTCTTTTTCTCATCGACTCCATTGTTTTTCCTAAATTATAATGATTATAATAATAATAATAATTGTAATGATAATAATAATAACATACCAAATACATTATTTAATAATTTATAAAAATCTCTTTCGAAATCGTTTGCAGCTTTCTTACGCATTTCGGTGTTTAAATTAATGTACTTTACCATCCATGGCGATTGTCTAAATTGTAAAACTCTATGAACCTTTAAATTATAGTAGTGTTAGATATATTCCAAAGAAAAATGATTATATTAGTTTACTTTTTCCACTATTAATCCGTTAGCGATTGCTTGCTGCAGATTTTTATAATGAACAATATATTTTTCTTTTGGTTCTAATGTGGCCATCAACTTTCGCACTTTTGAACCTTGTGGTATACCATTATTAGATAAAAACGGCAAATCATTATGTTCGTTGTGCAAATGTTGTGGATAAACTATATCGACTTCATAGATTCGTCCTATATCAGAATTATCTGTCAAATCATTCAGCCCATTTAGTGTTGCCTCAACCCATTTAAAACCTCCGTACGGAAGGTATTGACACATTGCCCATCCGTATAAATTATTACCTTAAATAAGATAAAATTAATAAAAATGTAAATTAATAATTACATTTTTAACTCACAATCTTGGTAAACTATTCATGAATTAGGTTTTGATTCATCGTGATGAGGTGCTCGATGATTATTTGCCTTTCCGTACCTCTTAACGGCTTGTGTTAGTCCACCACGAACA